>CAUYON010000832.1:0-28255 GCA_963573935.1 Arctocebus calabarensis
GTTGTGGCGGGTGCCTGTAGTCCCAGCTACTTGGGAGGCTGAGGCAGGAGACTCGCTTGAGCCCAGGAATTGGAGGTTGCTGTGAGCTGTAATGCCATGACACTCTACCCAGGGTGACAGCTTGAGGCTCTGTCTCAAAAAAAAAAAAAAGAAAAAAAAAAGAAAATGGTGAGAATAGAAGCAAGAAGGACAGTAAGATAATCCAAGTGAGGCCTGAGGGTGGTCTGGTGCCAGGTGGAGGCAGGAGAGGTGGGGAGTAGAGACATGTTGGATTGCATTTTGAAGGTAGAGCCAACCAAATCTAATCTCTAGAAAGGTACATTAACTGGGTCGTTTCCTAGTAAATAGGCAAAGCAGATGCCCATTATAGAGATTTGCATTTGTGTGGGGCAGAGATCAAGGGAATAACTTGAGCCCTGAGATATGAGCAGAGACCTTATATCCCTTATCGCAGAGGAAGATCCTTTGTGGTGGTGATAAGAGGAAAATTCCTCCCTCCCACCAATTCCTCAGAGGAGATTAACGCCAGTGGTGTTTTACTCCACAGGGACCCAGCAGAGATTAACACCTCCCTAGAAATCTGTGTGTGTGTGTATGCGACCTCAGGGAGGCTCTCCCAATACAAGGCTCAGATTTCACATTTCTCAAGGCTACTCAAAACCTTAAATAATAACAATAGAAGCTGTAATGCTCGCTCAGAGAAACTGTGGGCGTCTTTGTTCCCTCTCTCATCTTCTGAGCAAACAGACGTCAATAAGAGCAGACCGGGCAAACGCTCTGGGCCCGTGCCGGAATCCCACAACCGGCAATGAGCTCCTGAGTTCCCGCCTTTCATTCTACTCTGTGTCTCGTGTCTCTGGCCCTCGTTTCTAACTTGGTATTTCCTCAGTCACTTGCGCCAGTTCTACAGGTCTTAGTGGACCCTGCCCCTGGGGCAGGACTCCGACATTGTTCACAAAAAGTACATAGAAGATCCCCAAGTTGATACTGATCCACAATCCTACGCGGCTTCTCTTTACCTGTACAAACCTGAAGCTGCTTTATTAAAAAAAATAAAGTCTTGGGTGGTGCCTGTGGCTCAAAGGGGTAGGGCGCCAGCCCCATATGCCGGAGGTGACGTGTTCAAACCCAGCCCCGGCCAAAAAAACTGCAAACAAAAAAAAAATAAAAATAAAAAAAATAAAGTCTTGATTCAGGGATCAACTTAGTTTCTTCAATCTCAGCTCTGTAAAGAGGATGACTTAATTATGGATGCAATTCCTTTTCCCACCTTCCAAACGAGTAGCAAGCAACAAAAAATCCAACACCCTCACTCAGTGTTCTCTGCACATTTTTTTTCTAGGCCTTAAAACATGCACCTGTGCCAGGGAATGGTCCCTCCAGAGACCCTCACAACAGCTGTCCTTCATTTTCTGCCTTCCTTATTAATGCACTCCTTAGTTCTGGTTGCTTCTCTCCTGCCCCGGAATAATCTTCCTCCTTGTCCTCTCCTTCTTCCAACTCTCCACCCCCTATTCTCCCTGAGACGTGAATCTAGTCACCACTGGGGACCCTATTACCATAGTTTTCTTTGGATATTGAGTCTTGGTTTCCTTGGACAAGTTATCAAGGAAGTGTTTTTGAAAATTTTCTGGAATTAATCTGCTCCTCTGAAGGCAGAGCTGTGTGTGGGGGGGTGTCCTAGAGAGCCCCATGGTCTCTGAGCATTTGAGTGATGGAGACGGTTGGTTCAAAGACACCCCTCTGTGTTTCTGTTCTCAGGGGAAGTATGTGCCCCCATCCTCTAGGTCCTCTGAGTTGGAGGACATCCATCATTCTGCTTTGAGCAAGCATCTTGCCTGCATTTACCACAGGGTGGGAAGTTTAATCAGAGGGCAGCTTCTGGACTTCCCGGATCTGGAGCTAGTGTTTGAAGACTGGGGAAAAAACTAGCGCTCTGGGAGGGTGAGATGGGTGGATTGCTTGAGCTCAAGAGTTGGAGACCAGCCTGGGCAAGAGTGAGACCCTGTCTCTAAAACTAGCCAGGAGTTGTGGCAGGCACCTGTAGTCCCAGCTACTTGGGAGGCTTCAGCCCAAGAGTTGGAGGTTGCTGTGAGCTATGACGCCATGACATTCTACTCAGGGTGACTCTGAGACTCTGTCTCAAAAACAAAACAAAAAAAGACTGGGCAAAGTGTACACGGGGAAGATGAGGAGGAGGGGAGAGGAGGCTTCTTGTCTTCTGACTCCGCCATCTGTGCGCCAGGGACAGGTGGCCAAACAGGCCCAAGGGCCCTTGGCTTTTCTGCTCACTTTCACCCTTAGTTCTCCCCAGGAAACTCTTCGTTTTCTGGGAGCTGCTCTAAACTGGAGGCACACGACGTGTCCTAAACGGCTCACTGGCTTTTACATGACAGGTGCGTCCCGTGGCAGGAACAACAGCTCTCAAGTGTGGCCGAAGCTTGTCAAGAAGGCTTCTCAGCTCAGTCATCCCTTCTGTGCCGGATTCTTGGCTCCACATTTGTGAGCATCTGGGAAACCGGGCATGGAAGTAATCCCCCCCTTTGTTCGATAACTAGCAGACACGCAGGCGAGACAAGCCCGGAGCCCAGCCAATTCCCTCAAGGAGTGTGGGCGGAGATTGCCAAGCGGGAGAACAGGAGCCAGGGACCAGCGCAGGGCGTGTCCTCCGCCCCAGCCCCGCCTCGAAGCTCTGACCTCATCTTCCATCCTTCCTGGATTCATCAGGGGAGCTGCGGGGAGCACAGAAGGCTTTTTATAGACAACCTGGTCCAGCCTTGCTTGGGTTGCTGAAAACAAACAAATATTTCTGGAGTGGAAAAATCTTTAGAGACGTCCTTGCCAAAACGTTTTATGGAGTTCTTTATCATGAGTTCTATTTATGCAGGGAGGATTTTCCTGACACCTTCAGAGCTGGGGGGTGGGAGTGGGGTAGCATGCATGAGGCGTCTGGGCGTCAAGGGATGGGGGATGAAGGGCCTTGGCCGCAGCTCTAATACTTTTAACTCTGTGCAGATTTCTGGAATCACCAAGCCAACAGCACCCATCTCCCAAGCACCACTCATTGTTTCCATGGAAACAATAGAAATTTCTGATATAAAATAGAAGGCAACCTACAGACATCAGCTTTACCCAAACAGAGGGCTGGTTTTCATCTCTGCTTCTTACGCTGGGGCCAGCTTTTCCTGTCATCTCTTTTATGGAATTTGGAATACGGAGGTGCAGGAAAACTCCTAAAAGGGAAGAGAAGACTTCTTTCCCCGAGTCTGGAGGAGTGAGTGGGCGGGTTTTCACTTGCCCCTGGGCTGCATGACATTGGAGACCCCACACCGAGCTGGTTTTTAAGTGGGCCCTGAGTTTTTCTTCTTGTTTTCCGGTGTAACTGTCTGGACTTCTAAATTACAGGGGGAACAGCCCAGGAACAGGAAAGCTGCTCTCATCTGATTTCTGGCCTGCCTCAGACGAGAGAGGCTGTGAGAATCTCCAGGGGTTCGTGTGCCCTGCCCGAGCCTGCTGGTCTGAGAAATCCAGAGATTTGGAGCGAGGGCGCTGGCACATGACCATTTATAAGCAAAGTAGAATCTTTATCCCTTTCAAGTTCACTGAAATGTCACTGTCACTACTGATAAATCAACCGTGTCATCTTTCCCATTACCTCAGCACCTCGAGTAGAGAGTACGACGTAATGGAAGGAACCCAGGGCTGGGGTCAGAGCCCTGAGCTGGTCCAGATCCTGCCTTCCTGAGCTGTGTGACCTTGATGTGCTTCTCTGGGCTTTACTTTAGTCATCTGTAAAGGGGGAGATGGGGAGATACTAGATGACTTTTAAAAAAATGTTTCTATTTCTAAAAGAAAACAAATAACATAAATTTACCATGTTAACCATATGTTTAAGTGTACGATTCTGTGGTGTTAAGTATATTCACATTGTTGTGTAACAGAGCTCCAAAACTTTTTCATTTTGCAAATCTGAAACTCTGTAGCCATTAAACATTCCTCTTTTCCTCGAAGCCCCTGGTAGCCCTCATTATTCTTTCTGTTTCTAGGAATTTGACAACTCCAGATACCTCATGAGGGAATCACAGTATTTGTTTGTGACTGACTTCATTTCACTTAGCATAATGCCCTGAAGTTGATCGTGTTGTAGCAGGTGTCAGGATTCCTTCCTTTTTAAGGCTGAATACCACCCACACATTGTGTGTACCCATTCATCTGTAAGTGGATATTTGGGTTGTTTCTGTCTCTTGGTATTGAACATGGGTGTCCAAATATCTGTTCATGTCTCTATTTTCAATTCTTTTGGGTATATACCCAGGAGAGGGGTTGCTGGATCATATGATAGTTCTAGTTTTGATTTCTTTCCCTAGTTTTAATGCTTTGGGGAATTGCTACTCTGTTTTCACAATGTCTGTGCAATTTTACATTCCCACCAATAGTGAGTTCACGAAGGTTACAATTTCTCCACATTTCTTGCCAACAGTTGTTATTTCCTGTTTTTTTTTTTTTTTTCTTTTTGATAGGAGCTATCCCAATGGGTAGGAGGGAAAGGTTTTGAATCACATTTTTCTGATGACCACTAATATTGGACATCATTTCATGTGATTGTTGTCTATTTGTTTATAATCTTTGGGAAAATGGCTATTGAACTCTTTTTTTAAAAAACAAACTTGTTTGAAATTATTTTTATTTTATTATTTATTTATTTTTGAGACAGTCTCATTATGTTGCCCTCAGTAGAGTGCTGTAAAGTCACAGCTCACAGCAACCTCAAACTCTTGGGCTTAATCTATTCTCTTACCTCAGCCTCCCAAGTAGCTGGGACTATAGGCACCCATCACAACACCGGTCTATTTTTTGGTTATATTGTCATTGTTGTCTGGCAGGCCCAGGCTGGATTCAAACCTGCCAGCTCCAGTGTATGTGACTGGCGCCCTAGTCGCTTGAGCTACAGGGATCAAGCCTAATGAACTCCTTTGCCTATTTTTAAATCGGGTTATTTGATTTTGTTGTTGTTGTTGTTGTTGAGTTGTATACTAGATGACTCTATTGACTGTTCATTCATGCTGTCAACATTTTATCTCTTTCCTTCCTTTCCAGAAACAGATAATTATTAATCACCGTAGAATATGTTTGCAAGAAATTGAATCAATCAATGACACTGATAAAGTTTTCTTTTTTTGCATGCATGCATGCTGGGTGTTTGCTGTGTCTAGGGACAGGGAATGAGGGCTTGATGTAATTGGACATCTGTCACTTGAGGGGAAGTGGAGAGTGGGAATCTCTTTTTCCTTCTAAAGCTAACACTTCTTCAGGTTTGACAATATGTTGATCATTTTTCTAAGCCATCTGTATGTATAGCATATTTAAGCCTGTCAGCAACATCAGCCTCATGAAATGGTGCTGATATAATCCTCATTTTACAAGAATGGAACTGAACCACAGAGAGGGCAAGTAATTTGCCTGAGGTCACACAGCTAGTCAGTTGAGGCCAGAGGTCTCTCTGCCTTTTGTCCCTCTCATCCAAGTGGTTGCCCTAGATAAAGACTTCTTTAATCTTTATCCTATACATGGTACCAATCCAAGATGCCTTTTGTCTCTTTCTCCGCCTCCCCTTCCTCATCTTTTAAGTGTGCCTTCTGGAACTCTAGTCCTATATCCTTAACATTTCTCCTAAATGTTTTGTCTGTTTTTTGCCATCAAATGAAGCTTTAGTCTCTTTCAAGCTCCCTGCTTCCCTGCTACACTTCTTAAGGGGAGGGGACTAATTCTCTGCTCCAGGGACTTGGGGTTGGAGATCAATATCTCTCTTGCTCTGCAAAACTGTTGCCAGGCCACTATTCCTGCCCCCTTCCCAAGGAAAATGGCTTTGAGGACCACACCTCGTCCTATGCCATCCCTATCACGTGTCGATCTGCCCATCAGACTTTGACATTCACATGTGATTTGGGCAGCAGGCTTTTGACCTTTCTCTCCCTAGTTCTGCCAGCTGTCAGCAGGGTAACTCTAGTGCCCAAGAGGGTGATCTTCCTGGCCCACTGGGCTCCTCGGATCTTTACTTTTAGCCCCAGCATTGAAGTTGGCCTCTCCTTTGTGGTGCTGGTATGTCAACAGTCCTCATCTGCTGTGTCATCATCAGGATTGCCCCGTCCTCAAATCTCAAACTCCTGTGTTGTAGCTCATTCATCCCCCCACCATCATGGCCCCCTCAGTTGGCTCGTGGAGGTGTCCGGATCCTAGATTCCTCCACGTGTATCTGGTCTGTAGCACCTCCTGGCTGGGCCTCTGTCCACATGATCATTTGGACTGTGTGCTCATTCCCATTCTCAACATTACGTATGCCCACCCCCACCTTTCTTTCCTCCTGTTCTGGAGAATGAAGCATCTCTCCTTCCTTCAGAATCAATCTTTCAACACATGCCCTCCATGCCCAGCCCTTTCAGGGTACTTACCTCCTGGCCCTTCCCTCCCTGCCCTCTGTGTCTGCACCCTCCCCCTCTGTCCCTGGGAATGTGCCCAGCTCCCTTCATTCTCCATCCTTCCCTGGACCCTGCACCCTAGCCTAGCTTCTGGCCAACTTTACTCCTCCAAATTTCTGGATAGAGTCTCTACTTATTCACCTCCTTTTCATCCTTTGGTCCCCTGAAATTTGGCTTCAGTCCACAAGGTATTTAGCTACATGTGAGGGAGGTTAGAAGTTTGAGCAGTGAATATCTAACTCCTGCCATTGACTCAGCAAAGCAGAAGGCTAAGAGTTCTACCAGGAATGCAAGGTTGGGAGAGGGGTGTGTTTGAGGAGCATGGGAATGTTCGCAATGTGTCTGAGCAGGAAAGGCATTGAGTGCCGCTCCGTGCATCCTAGTTGAAGTTTAACTTGCATAGTAACTGGAATGTAGAAGTAAAGGAGTTTGCCCTCCTTTGCCCCTGCTCTTTGGAGCCCTCTTTTCTTCTTTGTACAGCATGGGATTGGACACACTAATCATTAAATTCCTTCCAGCTCTTACCGTCCTCATAGGACGGAATTTCTCCTAGCCATGTCTTGAGTTTGCAACTACCTTGGAGACAAGCCCTTCAAAAACTGCTTACAAAAAGGCCTGTGTTCTTTCTACAAGGCATCCTAAACAAATATCAACAAAAACTGTTTTTAAAAGACATTGAAACTTGTTTCATAATAGCCCGTTACCTCATCACGCCTCTTCTTGAGTAAGCGAAACCAATGTGTTTGCGGTGGTGGTGGTGTCAGGAGAATTAAAGGGGGTGATGTGATTTCCATCCAAGTTAGTATATGTATATTTCAAAAGTATTTTCTGGCTTCAGCATATCAACTTGAAGGAATAAACTGGGATTCAGTTAAATGTTGGACCAAAGAAAGGCTGATGGTTTTTAGACAGATGGGGGCTTTTGTGGCGTGAGCTAGACAAAAGGAAGACAAAAAGAATGAAGAATTCAGTCAGGCAGTAAAGAGATTAGTTGAATCTAGCCTAGGCTAGAGGTTGCTGAATTCCATCTGCCCAAATTAAGCTGCTCTAAAAAGAGTCAGTATGTTTGCTATTTCAAGAGAATCTAGCATGTTCTGACCCTAAAAGATTATCTTTGTGGTGTCAATTTAAATGTGCAACTTATTTTAGTCTTGAGATTTTAAGTTGAAAGATAATAGAGATGTTAAGTGTGTAAACAGACTAGAGATATTTAAGAGTTCAATGTATATTTTTAAGCATAGTTGATTAGAATTACGACAAGAACTCTTTAAATGCTAGAGGAGTTTTTATTTATTATGGTTGGAAATTTGGCCTGTCAAGCATTTGAAGTCCATAGAAATGAATCTGGATATATCAGATTTACAAAGGCAGTTTGACTGTTAAATTGATTAAATATGTAGATGAAATTAATTATTTAAGCAGTTTACTATGGCAACTAGAATTCCTGGAAACTTGTCAGAGAAAATTTAAAAGAGATTTTTTTATTTTGCTAGTTTTGTTAATAGAGTAGCAGTTTGGACTAAAAGTAATGAAAACTAGGTTTTAAAATGTGTGACTTTGGTAACTTGAATATTAGTTTAAAAGGTAAATAACTGAATCTAGTCACTATAATATCCTATTAAAGTCAATTAACTGAAAATTCTTTCTATGGAAAAAGCTCCCTTTGTAGGATATGGAAATAGGATGAGCAAAAACAGGATGAATGAAAATTTCTGGATTATAGGAAGAAGGCAAGGGGTCTGTGGCTGCAGGAAGGTACCCTAAGATTGTAATCCCAGACAAAAAAGGGGCATATTGAAGTGTACTGGGGATTGTGACCTGAAATATTTTCTCATATATATATATATACACGTTTAATCTACACTTTTATTTTTTTGTTCTAAAAATGTGCTTTTTCCTCAACAAACTTTAACATCAGTCCAGAACCTCTGCCTCCCTTGAATAAAACAAAACAAAACACTCACACACATACACTCATGCCACCCTCCAACCAGGTGAAAAGTCCCCAGTGATGAATCTATAACAAATATTGACACAGGGGGGAAAAGCATGTTGAAATGTATTAGAATCAGAACCTGTACAAAAAAAAAAAAATTAAAATATAACCTGAAACTGTTCAAGTTCAGAAAATCTAGTTAAGTCCTTTTCTCTTGCAGGAGAATGCCATCATCAGGGCTCTGGGACATCAGCCAAGGACGGTTGGAAGGACAGAGACAGAAAGAAGCAGCAACAGGTCCTTCACCAGAGAGGGTCCTGGGCACCGCCGAACCCACCTCAGGTGCAGCCAGGAGGAATTAAAGGTCTCAGGAGAGCAGTGTTGGCAGACAGCCCCAGAGGGCAGCCGGGGCCTACACACCGAAAACAAGGCTGAGTCATCAGAGGCAGCAGGACGAGCAGCCAGCGGAGAGCACTGCTGGAGGAAACAACTTCTGCTCCATTCTGCTCGGATGCTAGAAGTTCGTCGACCCACTGCTGCCAACTAATGAGAGCTCAGCGCTGGGCTTCAGAAACATAGCCCACCTCACATCCCTCCATGGCCTGAACTGGAGCTGCCGACAGGGGACAAGGCAGGAGAGGGAAAATGAAGCATTTTGATACCTGGCAAGAGATGGCTGCACCCCTGGGTACACGGGGTTGGACAAGGAACACCCCTCCTCACTTACGGAGGGGTCCCCTCCACTGTCATCTCCGGGGGCCAGTTAAAGCTGCCTCTGGCTTACGACCAGCCTGACAAAATGACGTGGAGCAAAAGAACAAGTGGGAGGGAGACGAGCCTTTACACTGGGCGGTGTCTGGCCCCGTTAGGATGGCATCAGTGGAGCCCCCAAGTCTGGAGGGAGCAACGGGTGAGGAAGAGGAGTAACAGTGTTTCTGGAGCAGGACCAACAGGGTGGGAGGCGCTGGTGAGGGGCGGGCAGGTCTGGAACTCACTGTGGGTAGAGAGGGGAGGAAATAGGCCCTTGGCGTCCGCTCCCCACCCAGCCCAGGCCTGGTGAGTGCCAGCTGGGGCGGCTGGAGACCAGACCTTTCACTTTGGACATCTTCTTGCTGGGTTGCCTCTGTTCACCAGCAGGGGGACACTATTTTCTCATATGTTTATGAACACCTCTGAGAGTCGTCAAGTTCCTATCTTTATCTTTGCGCGTCCTTATTTTATAAGTAACAATCAGGATTAAACCAGAATAAGGTAACACTCAATATTTGGTGACACATTAACTGGATGGGGAACATTGATTGGTTTCTCAGCAGCCGAAGCGTAATATTGTATCACTGCCAAATGGTTATCTTATTTTGACTCTTCTAGAAACTGGCAACCAGAAAGAGGTAAAGAAGAAACAAGCAAAAGTTCTTACCTCACCATCAGGTTCAACCAAACCCATGTTTGTTTCTGGGTCTTTCCATTGTCTTGGGCCAAAGACTGATGTGGCAGAAGCAATTGCCTTTGCGACCCCTTAGGATCTCACAAGGCAGAAAGTTAGTTGCCTTTGTCTTCTCCACTCAGCAGATTCTTTTTTTTTTTTTTTTGCGTCAGAGCCTAAAGCTGTCACCCTGGATAGAGTGCCATGTCATCACAGCAACCTCCAATTCCTGGGCTCAAGCGAGTCTCTTGCCTCCACCTCCCAAGTAGCTGGGACCACAGGTGCCCGCCACAATACCCAGCCATTTTTTGGTTGCAGCCGTCATTGTTGTTTGGCAGGCCCGGGCTGGATTCAAACCCACTAGCTCAGGTGTATGTGGCTGGTGCCTTAGCCCCTTGAGCCACAGGTGCCGAACCACTCAGCAGATTCTGATGCAGGGAAACTCTAACTATTGGTCTATGCTTTCATGTGAATTTAATTTCAAGTGGTAGCCTCTCTCTGAGTCACGTTTGGTTGTGAAATGGAAGTAATGGTATCAGGTTATCCCCATGGGAGTGAGTTACATACCCACCTTCACTGAGGAATGCCATCAGAGGAAATAAAGTATAGGTAAGAAAGAATGCAGTTTACATCCTCACAGAGAGATTTTTGTAAGAGAAGGGGTGCTAATAATAATGATACTATGACCGTCCCAACAGGTGGGATAGATGGTCATTGTCCATATAGTCCAGCAGTTCTTAAATCATGCTGCTCGTCATAACCACTTGAAGAAACGTGTTTTTTAAAAAGTTCTAGGCCTCGGCTTGGTGCCCATAGCACAGTGGTTAGGGCACCAGCCACATATACCGAGAGTGGCAGGTTCAAACCCGGCAGCAACTGGGTTCAACAACAATTATAAACTAAAAGTTAACTGACAACTAAACAACTGCAACAAGAAAATAGCTGAGTGTTGTCGTGGGCTCCTGTAGTTCCAGCTACTTGGGAGGCTAAGGCAGGAGAATCGCTTAAACCTAAAAGTTTGAGGTTGCTGTGAGCTGTGATGCTACAACACTCTACCTAGGGTGACATAGTGAGACTGTCTCAAAAGAAAAAAAAAAGTTCTAGGTGTTGACATTTCCCATCAAAATTATGATCCATCCACTCTGTGATCAGCCCCATTCTAGGGGCGCTGTTGGAATTCCAGGATTAGTTCAGTATCTTATAATGATTATTTAAAGAAGCAGGTGTATATTATATATTGTACTCTTTGAATTCTTTTTATTATAACAATAGCACAGTTTTTTTTTCTTTTTTTTTCTTTTTTTTTTTTTTTTGAGACAGAGCCTCAAGCTGTCACCCTGGGTAGAGTGCCATAGCATCACAGCTCACAGCAACCTCCAATTCCTGAGCTCAAGCGAGTCTCCTGCCTCACCCTCCCAAGTAGCTGGGACTATAGGCACCCACCACAACGCCCGGCCATTTTTTGGTTGCAGCCATCACTGTTGTTTGGTGGGCCCAGGCTGGATTCGAACCCGCCAGCTCAGGTGTATGTGGCTGGCGCCTTAGCCTGTTGAACCACAGGTACCGAGCCAGCACAGTTAATTTAAAGAAACACAGATTTCCTCCACTTTACTTTCACACACAGTGAAGCCCTAAGTATTGCAGGTTCTAATGACAGGTTGGAAACGCTTTCTATCTTGTCCTCTCACTATCTCTCTTTTTTACCCTCCCTCCCTGCCTCTTCTCTCTCTCCCCACCCCATCCCCTTTCTCTTCTCCCCTTCTTGTTTTTCTATATCACTCTCCATAGGTAGCCTCAGGCTCCTTTAACTGATCATCCATTCCTATTGTTTTTATATTCTTCAGAGTAAATAAAACTGAATCATTCCTATTAGTTTTGAGACCAAGGTGCTAATAGCCTATCCTTTCTGCCTGGATGAAGTCACGGGAGGGAGGTTCAGTACATGCTACTTCATTTTGTCTTCCTTTCAACCCTGAAGGCAGGAACTTAACTCCACAAAGTTACCTCTGCTGCCCCAAAGGACTTTCCTTAGAACTGACTCATTTTTGTTTTTTCATTGCCAGCAAACATCAATGGAGACCAGCTTACACTGTCCGGGGCTTGCTAATTAGATCATGCTGCTCTTTCCTTGGGACTCCCTGTCTGGTGATTGATTAAAACCAACACATTGAAATAAACTTTGAAAACTTAAGATCTTGTCTTGCTTTATGTAAAAAGAAAAAGAATCATGTTCCCTCAGATCCCACAAGTTCTACAATTCAAAAATACATAAAACCACAAAAAGAAGCTAAAGATTACCAACAATTCTATTAACCAGAGAAAATCACTCTTAACTTTTTAATGTATATCCAACCCACTTTTTGCTAAGTACACATGCACACACACTTACAGCATCCTTATGCTTTATAAATACAAATTCTGACCATTGCAGGGTTATATCATGATTTCCTGTTTTCCCAGTGGTTGTGGCATGTGTATTGGCTGTATGGACCAAGGTTGCTTATTTAACTGACAATAATTTATTTATACACCAATCCTTGATTGTTCATTACTTGAATGATTTCCATTCTCACTTTTAAAAACAAGGCTGTGTTGTCTAGTGCAATTGCCCTTTAAATATCAAGGCTATGGCCAAATCGTTATAAACACGCAAAAAGTCAGAACATATGTAATCATGATCCCATCCTGAGAAATTTAATGGACAATGAATGTATCCCACCAGGAAATGACTGGGAATTTCAGCAAAAGCACTAATGGTGAGTGCTGATTATATATAATTGAAGGTCTAAGACTTAAACAAAAACAGGAAGAAAGATGAAAGAATAGCATGTGAATAAACATTCTGATAAATTTGAAATAACACAACTGGAAACATTGAAGGAAAAGGGAAATTAAAATAAGACCATTGTCAATAAGCAGGGCTCAGAAGACACATTTAAAGGTACAAACCAATTGTCGAAGTCTCTGTAAGGAAAAAAGAGGATTATGACTGCTAAAAAAATGAAGTATTAGTAAAAAGGTAACCATCATAGTAAAAAGAAAAAAAAAAACTTCTTAAGTACCAAAATATATAACGATAATAAAAGAGAGAAATTTATTTGATTATATTTGCAAACACAAACATATCCAGAATAATCTGCAAGCTCATAAAAAATAGCTGCCTAAGAAAGTTGGGGTAATCAGAGATTAAAAAGAATAAGAATAGGAGTATGGGGCGGAGCCTGTGGCTCAAAGGAGTAGGATGCTGGCTCCATATACCGGAGATGATGGATTCAAACCCAGCCTTGGCAAAAAAACTGCAAAAAAAAAAAAAAAATATATATATATATAGGAGTATGATTTCTTGGAGTTTACCTTTGCATAGTTTTGACTTTTGATCCAAGTGAAAATTATACCTATTCAAAAATACAAAATTAAATCAAAAGAATAAAGAAGTCATGTAGAAATTAAACATAGAGGCCAGGTATGGTGCCTCATGCCTGTAATCCTAACACTCTGGGAGGCCAAGGCAGGAGGATTGCTTGACCTCAGTAGTTCAAGACTAGCCGAGCAAAGTAAGACCTTGTCTCTACTAAAAATAGACATCACCCTAACAGATTGTGATTCAACAGTCTAGGGTAAGAGCCCTCATTCTTCATTTTCCACAAATGATTTTAGTCAATCAAATCAGACTACTTGGATATAAGTAGTCTA
Organism: Arctocebus calabarensis; assembly: GCA_963573935.1. Classification (NCBI taxonomy): domain Eukaryota; kingdom Metazoa; phylum Chordata; class Mammalia; order Primates; family Lorisidae; genus Arctocebus; species Arctocebus calabarensis. The sequence goes on from CAUYON010000832.1 coordinate 13,529, forward strand.
TGAACTACACAGACAGAAAGGTTGTATTAGCTAGTTCTTCTTTAATGAAGAAGCTTTTGCTTTAAAAAAAAAAAAACTTTTTGCTTTTAAAAAAATGTCCAAGTTACAAATGTCCACTTAGATTCACCAGTTGCCAACATTTTGCCACATTTGTTTCCTCAATCTCATTACATATGCATGTGTTTTGCTGTTTCATTCACGTTAGTTGACAAGCACTTTGACACTTCGCCTTCAAACACTTCAGCCTATGTCCCCTAATAACAAAGGCATTCTCCTGCTATCCTAATTACTGTACTTGATGCATCTAACCTTGATTTAATATCACCTAATACAGAATTCAAGAAAAGTGTGCCAGTTGGCCCCCAAATGATCATTTTTTTTTTTAAATTCAGAATCCTATAAAGGTACATGCACTATAGTGGTATCATGTCTGATAATTTTCTATTTCTATCCTTTTTTCTACATTTATTAGTTGGGATTCTTTTGTAAAAAAGAGATTTCCCTTTTTCTTCATTACCATTGTTACTGTCTTGGTTGCTCGGATTGACTCATATTTGTACATTGGAAGCCCCTAGAATCTGATTCCTTCATCATTTTGTTCTTGAGCCTATTAACTGCACAGAGCTAATAAATATATTTTTTCAAGAAATTATGAGTTCATATTGACACCTCCTATTCAAATCTAGTATCACAGAAAAATTGTCTTCTCTTCACCCATTTTATATTTTGTCTTCTCTTTTATTCTTTTCCTAAAAGTTTAAAATATCTTCTCATTTGCTTTGTGCATCAATATACCCCAAATAATCTTAATATCGCTTACCTATACCACCACAAAAAACTAAGTAAAATTAAATATTTCTTTCAAGTTCTTTATATTTATAAAATATATCATATGAAGGTTTTTTAAACATCTATTTGAATTAATTCTAAGGAGTTGGAAATCTATGTGGTGAGTCCCTGGAAGTTTTTGTCTGGTGAAGTGTCTGAGGCAGTTAGCGGAAATTAGGTGCCCTGCCCAAGGTCATTCAACGATGGCATGTCCAAAGAGGGATTAGAATTCACAGTCACAGTGCCTGGAATTCCTGTGCATGACTGGACTCTGAGACGTGATGTTACTCCGGGGCAACACTAATTATTGTGGCAACAATTCTCTGGAGAACAAGGGGAGGGATAATAGAGCAGTTGTTGACTCAGAGAATGGTACAAGGGGAAGACTTCTCGGGATAGTCTGGTTCGACACTCATGTCACGGAGGAGGAAATTGACATTCACAGAGGTCAAGTGACATATCCAAGGTCATAGGCTAATAAGTGGCATTTGTCGTGTGATGCTTGATTTATTCTCTTTTCCCTGCTGAACTTATTTAAAATTCTCTTTCTAACATTTTATGCTTTGAGAGCTCCAAACATTTGGCAAAATAATAGATTGCATTCTCATATTAGATCAATTGCTTACTTTATTTTACTGTTTAGTTTTTTTTTTTTTTTAGAGACAGAGTTTCACTTTATTGCCCTCGATAGAGTGCCTGGCATCACAGCTCACAGCAACCTCCAACTCCTGAGCTTAGGCGATTCTCTTGCCTCAGCCTCCCACGTAGATTGGACTATAGGTGCCTGCCACAATGCATGGTTATTTTGTTGTTGCAGTTTGGCCAGGGCCGAGTTTGAACTTGCTACCTTTGGTATATGGGGCCAGTGCCCTACTCACTGAGCCAGAGGTGCCGCCCTCTATCGTTTAGTTTTAACAGAAATTACTTATGTAATTCTGTCTTTTGAATTCCCAGCCAATGTGCTAGGCCAGTGATGGCATTCATGGTTGATTTGTCAGATATATTTGTGTAGTATGCTTATGAAGTAAAAATGCTGACTTTTTTGTGGCCCTGGAAGCTGGCGTTATTACTCTATATCTAAATAGCGTACATGAAAATTAGGGAAATACCCCTGATGACTGAATTGTCACTCTAGAGCACCACTTATGTGTTCAGAATTGATCATGGCATGTAAAGTGTGTCATTTTTTTTCCTACATAAGAACTGAGGATGTCAGTGTTGCTATGGCAGTCTTACTGATGAGGGAATTGGGGGCTAACGTTCATACAGGTAAAAGATGTACACCCGGGGCTAGAAGCTAGGTCTATATTTGAATCCAGAGCCTTAATTGATTTCAAAAAAAAGAAGGGATGAGAATTCTGATGGGTTTAGTAATACAAAGCAATAATTCAGGACCTAAGGCCCCGACCACAGAGGACAGTGTTGGGAGCAGAGAGACTTGGGTCATCTGTGGAGGTGGTGAGGGCACTGAATTCCAGGAAAAGCAACTACCAGAAACTAAAAGGGTTGCTGATTTCACAACGTTGCCTTGAACTGGTCCTGCTTCTGAAAACTTACCCAAAATGTTTGTTTTGGAAGACAACATGGTGCTGTCTACCAGCCAAATGGAGCCACCAGCTAGGGTTGAGGATTTCGAACAGATATTTCATTCACAAAGGGAACTGTACTCTTGAATTCTGCATTGTGGGGGAGAAGCAGCCCCCTTTCGCTTTGATAGATGGTACAGAGCAGATGTACGAGCGTGAGCCATGGATTTAGACTGGGTCTGTCAAGTCCCAGGACAGCAATCGCCAGAGATGTGATCCTGGAGTAGCATCTTTCACCTCTAAAGTGGGATAATAACACCACTTACCTTGTTGTGAGGGTTCACTGAAATGATGCCGGAAAGACCCTGAGCTCAGAGCCAGGCACTCAGTAAATAAATGCTATTATCATCTGTGCTGTGGTTCTGGCGGCTCTGTGTGAGGAATCAGATGACCAGGGATCCACTTTTTTGCTTCCTCTACAGATCTACATTCTTTCTTCAGTGGGCCACACACGTTTTCTGGACTTTAGTCAGCACACGGGAGTATGCTGACTCTCCTATCAATCATTATGTCACATGGGGACAGGAAGCCGTGCAGAGAGAATGCCTGGTTCCCCTCCTGGGTGATGTGTTATAGTCACGGATGATGTTTTTGTGAAAGTAGGTGGTCTCTGAGCCAGATCTGAAGCCAAACTATCAGATCCCTAAAAATGGCTATAAAAGCTTAATGTCTCATTTGTACCCGTGAGAATTTAACTCAAGGAGGTGACTGAGTGGCCATTCGAAGAGGCCAATGTTACTGAAACAAGAATCATTGCTTGTGTTTCCCAAGAGGAGGCGGAACACTGCACATGCAGGGACACGGGGTGAGCACTTGGCTTTGCTGTGAGGCAGGAAGGGTTGAGGGGAAGAATAGGCTGGAGCCTTGTTTCTGCAGGAAAGTGAAGGCAGGGCAGAGCAGGCAGTTCGGAATTGGGTAGTTGGGATAATCTTAGGAGGCTTTGGACTATACATTTGGTCTCTAGTTGCTTGATACTCGGCCCTGAGATGATTTAGGGCTGGAGTATTGGCTTTTTGTGATACAGTTAGATAAGTAGGTGCTTGGGAGATATGGACTTGAGATTGGTTGGCATGCCTATGAAAGGCATGCTTGTAAGCAAGTTATCATCTTCAGGAATTAGCTAGCCCTGTGAGGGGTGGTCTCTGCCTGGGCCTGTAAAGTCCCCCAAATGTTAAAACATCAAAAGATACAGAAAATTTAAAAAAAAACCATGCATCATTAATACACCATGCATCTGGTCCCACCCCCATTCTCTGGCTTCCCAACTTTCAAAGCTGTCTGAAAACATAGATATTAAAGTCAAGTGCACAGGTGGAGCAGTTTTCAGGAAAAATAAAAAGGAAGGCAATGACAAAGGAAAGAGTTAGGAGAAAATGCACCACAACCCACTGGATCTTTTAGTAGCTCAACTAAGTGACCAGAAAATCCACATCAGCCCTACATCTGTCTGTTGCTTGTTTAGAATGTTATAACTACAGATCCCCACCCCCCAACAAAAGCGTGCACATTGTGAATTATTCACTGCATCTGATTTTATTTTATAGCAGCTACATTTGTCACAGGCATGAAAAATTGAAAAGACTGCATCAACTCTCATGGGTGCAGTGTTTGGTGGTTGCTCTTGACTTGTCAACCGATGCACATATTCCTGAGCCGTGAGCATATTATAGAATTATGATTCACACTTATCCACACTGGCAGCCAAATAAACTGGAAGCCCAGACCTTGCTCCAGCTTTATTGCCATAGACTATTCTCAACTGCAATTTATCTTGTGTGTGCTAATGGGGCCTTGCTGATAAAGGTCACCTGGGCATTAGATAAAATGAAACAAATCTTGAGACTACAGTGTCGAAGGATTGCATTTTTTTCTCAACATGGCCCAAGAGTGTTTTCATTCTAGTCATATACATTGCTTTGGCTTCTAAAATTTAATCTCTCCAAACATTTATCAAGCACCTACTGGACTATAAGGTCCTCAGGGGTCTATCCGCATTTTTACATCCCTTTCACAAGCAGTTAGCAATATCTGTACATCCTGGCAGCAAAAATGAGTAAGAGTTTAGGTAACTGTTTACCACTATGTTTCCTGAGGTATACTCCATAGTCCACTTAAAGTTGAAAGGATCCATGAGATGGGCATTAAGTGAAGAAATTTAAAAAAAATGAGGTCCTTCTTAGGCTAGAGTTCCTGACATACTATGCCCTACTTGCTAATAAATAAGTGAGTTTACTAAAAGTTCCAAAATAAGGTATGTGGGTTTATTTTGTGGGGTTTTTTTTGCTGAGTTTGTTGATTGTTTCACTAGAGAATTCTAGAGTTTATTGAGTATTTCACTAAGACAGCTTGTGGTCAGGCACCACTTAACATTGCAAAGCTCCCCTTGTGTGAGAGTTGAACTTCCCATCACGGTAGGGACTTTGTTATCAGCAAGTCACAGATTTTTTTTTCTTGTGTTGGCCATTCTTTTCAGTTGATTTGAGTAATATTGTCAAATTCTTGATTTAACTAATATTGTCAAAATTTTATTTTAGCAATCTTTGTTATTATTGAAGGGTTTTCTTTGAAATTGGAAAGTGGAATTGGGTGGAATATATGGACCAAAGGACCTTTTGACTGCTTGAATTGTCCCCAGTCAAAAAATGTAGAGAGCCACATCTCTAGATCTGAACCTCTCATGTTGTGATCAACTGTAAGGTTTCAGTGTAAAACAATCTGCTGCTACTAATGATAGAAATGCCATTTCTGAATCATTTATATATCTGTATAAATTAATGAAGACCCAGGATTACTCCTATAAGAATGCAACTCTTTTTTTTTTTTTTGAAGAATGCAATTCTTGTTCACGTGCCTTTAATATGCTTTCCTGAATGGGAAAGAAAAGGGGAAGAATTATAAAGGTGAAAATTGTATCTAACCTGAAAATTACCTTGTCAAAGCCATAGCTGTAGGGATTGACTTGCTGATATTTGCAGTGGTGATGATTGCCAATAGTACTTTTGAACTGTCATTTCATAGCTTCTTCAGTTTCATTTATTTTTTATTTTTTGCAATAGAGTCTGACTATGTTGCCCTTGGTAGAGTGCCATGGCGTTATAGCTAATAGCAACCTCCAACTCTTGGACTTAAGCAATTCTCTTGCTTCAGCCTCCCAAGTAGCTGTGACTACAGCTGCCCACCACAGCACCCAGCTATTTTTTGGTTGTAATTGTCATTGTTTGGCAGACCTGGGCTGGGTTTGAACCTGCCAGCTCCAGTGTATGTGGCTGGCACTCTTGCTGCTGAGCTATAGGCGCTCAGCCTCTTCAGTTTCATTTAATTTCTATCTCCCTGAGTATGAAATGTGAGTTATCGAGGCCCTCAAGAATGTTCCTATCTCGGCTCGGCACCTGTGGCTCAAGCGGCTAAGGTGCCAGCCACATACACCTGAGCTAGCGGGTTTGAATCTAGCCTGGGCCCGCCAAACAACAATGACAGCTGCAACCAAAAAATGGCCGGGTGTTACGGTGGGTGCCTATGGTCCCAGCTACATGGGAGGCAGAGGCAGGAGAATTGCTTGAGCCCAGGAATTGGAGGTTGCTGTGAGCTGTGACGCCATTGCACTCTATCCAGAGTGACAGCTTGAGGCTCTATCTCAAAAAGAAAAAAAAAAAAAAGAATGTTCCCATCTCACTTAACTGCGTTGTTAATTTAGTTTTGGCATATGTGTTCACTAGTGTAGTACTCCATTTGAAAAAAAAAGAGTATCCATGGGCAAATATGCAGTAAAGGAGAAGGAGCTGTGATGGTTTTCCAGAACTGAACAGTCATAATTACCAAAGTACAGGCACCCAGAATGATGTTGTGCTTAAAAAGTCACAGCGTCATTTTTATTGTTTATCAGAAATCTATGCATTACAAAATTTCAGCTTTAAACAGTGATTTATGTGTGCTTGTTCATAAATAGAACATATATCATTAATTGATTTAACAAATATTTATTCATGCCCGTGTACTGGACACTGCCAAGTGCTCATTGTAAAATGATCAATAAGGTAGATATGGGTTCATCTGTCCTGAAGCTTGCACAGTAGTCTACATATCTGCAAGGGATATAGTCCAAGATGGTACCAAATCCTATATCAACTATGTTCATCCCTATATATACATGCATAAGATTAAGCTTAATTTTAAATTAGGTAAAGTAAGAGATTAAAAATAACTGATAGGCTCGGCACCTGTGGCTCAACGGGCTAAGGCACCAACCACATACACCTGAGCTGGTGGGTTCAAATCCAGCCCGGGCCCGCCAAACAACAGTGACAGATGCAACCCCAAAAGGGGCTTGAGGCTCTGTCTCAAAAAAAAAAAAAACAAAAAAAACCCCAAAAACTAATAAAATAAAACAAGTATAATATATTATAATAAAAGTGATGTGAATGTGCTCCCTCTCTCCAAATATCTTATTGTACTATACGCACCCATTTTTTTCCTGACTGAAGCTGACTGTGGGTAATTTAACCCATAGAAAACAAAACCACCAATGGGGGGGCGCCTGTAAAATGCAGGGCGAGGAGGGTGTTGGGGAATGGGGTGGGAGGGCATGAGAGATGGGGCCAGGGATATAGAGACAAATAAATAAACAATTAAAATACAGGTGTTAAGGGATTCCAACCCACCAGCTCAGGTGTGCATGGCTGGCGCCTTAGCCCTTTGAGCCACAGGCACTGAGCCTGTTATACTTCTTTTAATGCATTCACTTGATTCCTGATCAATGTAAAATATAGATAATCTAATCTAAATTATCAATCAAAGTAGACTAAACCTCCAAGTTTCAGCCAAGACACACTGAGAAATAAAAGAAAAAGTGAACCTGGGGGGCAGAGCAAGATGGCTGACTGGAAGCAGCTTCTAAAAAAGGCTCCTGTCCAAAAGGGAAGATATAACCTCCAGAAACTGCACAATTAAGCTGAATACTGGGAGCCCAGCTGAGAGAGAGAAGTGATTTCTGCAGGTCACCTCTGCTGAGACAGGCTGCGACCCCAAGAAAGCAAGCTTCAGGTACAAAATTCATCTGAAAGGAAGATTGTCTGTCCCCTCCCCCAAGAAAGCTCTGAGTTTCTTGCTTTTCGATTTCCTTTCTTTTTTTTCTCTTCTTTTGCTCCTGTGGGTTTTCTACAGACAAGTGGTGAACTGTGGACCTCTTGTCTCACCCCATGGAAGAGTGCTGTGGGAAGTGAGGTGTGCTTCCCCTGAGCACCCCGGTGTGACTCTGAATACTCTATTGCTAGGCAGAAAAAAATGAACGAAAGTTTTCCCCACCATTCTGAATTTACAGTACACCCTTCCCCCCTTACCTGACGAACCAGAAGCCTAACCCCTGCTGAGACTGAGGGAGGAGGTCCCTGAGCAGCGCCCCCACCCCTGCCTGCTAGAACAAGCGCCCCACCGGGAAAAGACTTGGGGGGGAGCCACGGTGAGCCTCCCTCCCCTCCGGCCAGGGAAGCCGCAGGCGAGTGCCTGGCCCTGCGCCCCATGCTTGCCAGGCTTCCGCAGGTCCATCGTCTGCTAGAAACTCTGATGGTGACCGCCAGACCTCTGCAAGTCTGCCTCCGGCCAGGAACTCCCCCGGCAACTGCTTGGGCCTCTGCCTGGCACCTGCAGAGATGCTACAGGCCTATTCCTGGCCAGTAAATCCCCTGGCAACCATGTAGCCCTGCGCCTCAAGCCTGTAGGGCTTCCTCAGGCTGGCCTTCTGCTAGGAACTCCGCCTGCAACCGCCAGGCCTCTGCCGACCCGCCCTGAGGCCAGTAATTCCCCCAGCTGTTGCCTGGCCCTGTGCCCCATGCTTGCTGGGCTTCCACAGGCCTGCCATCTGCTAGAAACTCTGCCAACAAATGCCAGGCCTCCGCAGGTCTTCCCCGAGTCAGGAACTCCCCAGGCAACTGTGCAGGCCTCTGCCTGGCACCTGCAGGGCCCCCATAGGCCTGCCCCTGGCTAGTAAATCCCCTGGCGACCATGCGGCCCTGTGCCCTGAGCCTGCAGGTCTTCCACAGGTCTGCCTTCTGCCAGGAACTCCACCTACAACTGCCAGGCCTCTGCAGGGCTGTCCCCTGGCCGGGAATTCCACCAGCAGCTGCCTGGCCCTGTGCCCTGTGCGTGCCGCAATCTGCTAGAAACTTTGCCGGTGACCACCAGGCTTCTGCAGGTCTTCCTCTGGCCAGGCTCCCCCTCCACCTGGCTCCCGCAGGGCCCCCGCAGGTCCAGCCCTGGCCAGTAAATCCCCTGGTGACCATGTGGCCCTGTACCCCAAGCTTGCAGGGCTTTCGCAGGTCCACTTTCCGCCAGGAACTCTGACTGCAACCATCAGGCCTCTGCAGGGTGGCCGACAGTCAGGAACTCCCCAGCAACTGCCTGGCCCTGCGCCAGTGCTTGCCGGACTTCCGCAGGTCTGCCGTCTGCTAGAGACTCTGTCGGCAACTGCCAAGCCTCTGCAGGTCTTCCCCCCAGCCAGGAACTCCCCCAGCGATCACACAGGCCTGCCCCTGGCCAGGGACACTCCTGGCGACTGCACGGGCCTCCACCTGGCACACACAGGGCCTCTGCAGGCCAGCCTTCTGTCAGGGACTCTGCCGGTGACCACCAGGCCTCTGCAGGCCTGCCCCAGCCAGGAACTCCCCTGGCAATGGCCTGGACCTGCATCCCACACTTGCCGGGCTTCTGTAGGACTGCTTTCTGCCAGGGACTCTGCCTGCGACCACTGGGCCCCCAGCCAGGGTCACTCCCAGTGACTGTGCGGGCCTCTGCCTGGCACCCACGGGGCCTCTGCAGGCCAGCCTTCTTCCTGGGACCCCCACCGGCAACCACCAGGTCTCTTTGTAGGCCCACTGCCAGTCAAAAACTTCCTGGACAACCATGCAGTCCTGCGCCCACCACATGAAGGGTCAGACACAACAGATGTAAAACAACCATGGGGCAGAATCAACGGAAAAACTCTGGCAATATAAATAATCAGAGTAGACCAACCCCTGCAAGGAATGACAAAGCAGACACAGCACAAGATCTTCTGCACAGGCAAATGGCTGAGATGTCTGAAATAAAATTCAGAATCTGTATTGCAAATAAGATCAGCAAAATGGAAGAAAAGATGGAATTAGAATTTCAAGCAGTAATTCAAAAGATGACCTAAAAGATGTCTCAAGAATTCAACAAATTCAAAGACAAAATGACCAAAGATTTTGACACATTGAGACAAGAAGTTGCAGCACTTAAAGATCTGAGAAATTCAGTAGAATCCCTCAGTAACAGAATGGAGCAAGCAGAAGAAATGATTTCTAACATGGAAGACAAAGCTTTCGAATGCTCTCAAACCTCCAAGAGGAAGAGAAATGGAAGGCAAAAACAGATCACTCTCTCAGGGAGCTCTTGGATAACTCGAAGAAAACCAATATTTGCCTCATAGGGATCCCCGAAAATGATGAAGCAGCTTCACAAGACACAAAATCTCTTATTCATGAGATTATGACAGAGAACTTTCCAGACATGCCAAGAGATTCTGAAATTCAGATAGCAGACAGTTTCAGAACTCCAGCATGACTCAACCCGAATAAGACATCCCCCAGGCACATCAAAATTAACTTCACTAAAGTAAATATGAAGGAGAAAATTTTGAAAGCAACCAGACACAAGAAATTGATAACCTACAAGGGGAAGAATATTAGAATAACTGCAGATCTTTCTGATCAAAAATTTCAAGCTAGAAGAAAATGGTCATTGACTTTTAATCTCCTAAAACAAAATAACTTTCAACCCAGGATCCTCTATCCAGCCAAACTAAGTTTCATGTATGACGGAGAAATTAAATACTTTAATGACATCCGCATGTTGAAGAAATTTGCTATAACCAAACCAGCTCTCCAGGATATTCTCAGTCCTATCCTCCATAAGGACCTGCGTAATCCTCCAACGCAAAAGTAAACTCATCCAGAAACTTTTTATCAAATTCCAACTTCCACAATGACAAAAGGATTAAAAATGTCCACTAGAAGAGTGAGACACTGGGGTGGCCGAGTAACAGCTTCCTTGCAGCTAGGTACAGTGAGACAGGGGAGAGAGGACTTCAGGCATCTATTGAAGGTGGGATCAGCCCAGAAACTTCCCTTTGGGGACACAGGGAGACAGCGTGAGGCTTCTGGACACCCTAAGGAAGGCAACAGTTGTGGACATTGGGGAAAGGTTGCATCTGTTCATTCAAGCTGATCCTGTCGGCAGCTGTGTGTGGGGCAACAGTGGGACTGCAGGCTGGAAAGGCCTTGCCTTTGAACTGTTTGGGTTTCTTTTGGACTTGGCACTCAGTTGAACTGCCTTGGGAGAACTTGGGCAGGAGTGCGGGGGGGTTTGAGTGTTGTCTAGGGCCCTAGACTGGGCCACTGAACCAGATGGAGCTGCCAGTGTTTGGTGGTGGGCTGTGTGGACCTATTGTGGGAGAACTGCCCTGGCAAGCTCCACCCTCAGGGTCGCAGAACAAGCATCGGATGGAAGTGAGTAATCTAGTGACTGAGCAGCCTAAAGGCAGGGACTGAGATGCCTCACACCATTAGCCCTCAGGGGCATAGAGTGAGACTGGTTTTGGCACACTGGGTAAGTGGATAGCCACTTAAGGAGTGATCCCAGCCACAGTGCTTTCCTGGGAAAGCTTCTGCTTAGCCCAAGTTAGCAATCTAAAGTGTCTTCTAAGCAGGCTGAGGAGAATTTAAGCTCTCCACCCTGCAGGGTTTAAGAAATCATTAGAAACACAGGGTCACTCCCTACAAAGATCCAGTAACAACAGAGTGATTCTGCCAGGGTCTGATCTGGGAGAGACACCTCCCCAACTCTGAGGACGGTCATAGGTAACAGTGAAAAATAATCATGAGGTGGAATCAACAGAAAAACTCTGACAATATGAATAACCAGAGTAGATCAACTCCCCCAAGGAATGGCAAGGTAGATGAAGCACAAGATCTCTTGCATAAGCAAATGGCTGAGATGTCAGAAGTTGAATTCAGGGTCTGGATAGCAACTAAGATCAGCTCAATGGAGGAAAAGATGGAATTAGAATTTCAAGCAGTAATCCCAAAGATGACCCAAAAGATGTCTCAAGAACTGAACGAGTTCAAAGAGAAAATGATCAAAGATATTGACACATTGAGACAAGAAGTTGTAGCCCTCAAAGATCTGAGAAATACAGTAGAATCCCTCAGTAACAGAATGGAGCAAGCAGAAGAAAGAATTTCTGAAACTGAAGACAGATTTCGAACGCTCCCAAATGCTCAAAGAGATAGAGAAATGGAAGGCAAAAACGGATCATTCTCTCAGACAGCTCTGGGATAACTCGAAGAAAACCAATATTCGCCTTATAGGGATACCTGAAAATGAAGAAGTGGCGTCATGAGGCACAGAGTCTCTTCTTTATGAGATTATGAAAGAGAACTTTCCAGACATGCCAAGAGATTCTGAAATTCAGATAGCAGACAGTTTCACGACCCCAGCATGACCCAACCCAAATAAGACATCCTCCAGGCACATCATAATTAAGTTCACTAAAGTTAATATGAAAGAGGAAATTCTGAAAGCAGCCAGATGTAAAAAATCCATAACCTACAAGGAGAAGAATATTAGAATAACTGCAGACCTCTCTGAACAAACCTTTCAAGCTAGAAGAGAATGATCATCAACTATTAACCTCCTAAAACAAAAGAACTTTCAACCCAGGATCCTGTATCCAGATAAACTGAGTTTCATTTATGATGGAGAAATTAAATACTTCAATGACATCCACATGCTGAAGAAATTTGCTATAACTAAGCCAGCTCTCCAGGATATTCTCAGACATATCCTCCACAAGGACCAGCGCAAACCTCCACCACAAAAGTAAACTCACCCAGGAACTATTTATCAAATTTCATCTTCCATCATGATGAAAGGACTAAAAATGTCCACTGGACTTTCTAAAGATTTTTCATTACTTTCAATTAATGTGAATGGCTTAAATTGTCCTCTAAAGAGGCATAGGTTGGCTGACTGGATACAAAAACTCAGGCCAGATATTTGCTGCATATAAGAATCTCACCTTAGCTTAAAAGATAACCTTAGACTCAAGGTGAAGGGATGGTCATCTATATTCCAGGCAAATGGAAAACAGAAAAAAGCAGGTGTTGCAATCTTATTTACAGATACAATAGGCTTTAAACTAAACAAAGTAAAGAAGGATAAAGATGGACATTTCATATTTGTTAAGGGTACCACTCAATATGATGAGATTTCAATTATTAATATTTATGCACCCAACCAGAATGTAACTCAATTTATAAGAAAAACTCTAATAGACATGAGTAACGTGATTTCCTCCAGCTCCATAGTAGTTGAAGATTTTAATACTCCTTTAGCAGTGTTGGACAGGTCCTCCGAAAAGAAGCTAAGTAAAGAAATTTTAGATTTAAACTTAACCATTCAACAACTGAATTTAACAGACATCTACAGAACGTTTCATCCTAATAAAATTGAATACACGTTCTTCTCAGCACCCCATGGAACATACTCAAAAATTGATCACAAGTTAGGTCACAAGTCTAATCTCAGCAAATTTAAAAGAATAGAAATTATTCCTTGCATCTTCTCCGACCACCACGGAATAAAAGTTGAACTAAATAACAAAAGGAATTTGCATGCTCATACAAAATCATGGAAGCTAAATAACCTTATGCTGATGGACAGCTGGGTCATAGATGAGATTAAAAAGGAAATTACCAAATTTTTGGAACAAAATGACAATCAAGACACAAATTATCAGAACCTCTGGGATACAGCAAAGGCAGTCCTAAGAGGGAAATTTATAGCACTGCAAGCCTTCCTCAAGAAAACAGAAAGAAAGGAAGGTAACAACTTAATGAGACATCTCAAGCAACTGGAGAAGGAAGAATATTCCAATCCCAAAGCCAGCAGAAGAAAAGAAATAACCAAAATTAGAGCAGAATTAAATGAAATTGAAAACAAAGGAATTATACAAAGATCAACAAATCAAAAAGTTGGTTTTTTGAAAAGGTCAATAAAGTAGATAAAACTTTGGCTAACCTAATCAGGGAAAAATGAGTAAAATCTCTAATTTCATCAATCAGAAATGCTAAAGGTGAAATACCAGACACCTCAGAAATTCAAAACATCCTTAATGAATATTACAAGAAACTTTACTCTCAGAAATATGAAAATCTCAAGGAAATTGACCAATACTTGGAAGCACGCCACCTACCAAGACGTACCCAGAACCAAGTGGAAATGTTAAACAGGCCTATATCAAGTTCTGAAATAACATCAACAATACAAAATCTCCCTAAAAAGAAAAACCCGGGACCAGATGGCTTCACGTCAGAATTCTACCAAACCTTTAAAGAAGAATTAGTACCTCTATTACTCAACCTCTTCCAAAATATAGAAAAAGAAGGAATACTTCCCAACATTCTATGAAGCAAATATCACCTTGATCCCTAAACCAGGGATAGACTCAACAAGAAAAGAAAACTATAGAACAATATCACTAATGAATATTGATGCAAAAATATTTAACAAGATACTAACAAACAGAATCCAACAACACATCAAACAAATTATATACCATAACCAAGTGGGCTTTATCCCAGGGTCTCAAGGCTTGTTCAATATACGTAAATCTATAAATGTAATCTAGCACATAAACAAATTAAAAAATAAAGACCATATAATTGTCTCAATTGATGAAGAAAAAGCTTCTGACAATATCCAGCATCCCTTCATGATTAGAACACTTAAAAAAATTGGTATAGAAGGGATATTTCTCAAACTGATAGAGGCCATCTACAGCAAATCCACAGCCAATATCATATTGAATGGAGTTAAATTGAAACCATTTCCACTTAGATCAGGAACTAGGCAAGATTGCCCATTGTCTTCATTGCTCTTCAATATCATAATGGAAGTTTTAGCCATTGCAATCAGGGAAGAAAAGGCAATTAAGGGTATCCACATAGGGTCAGAAGAGATCAAACTTTCACTCTTTGCAGATGACATGATTGTATATCTGGAAAACACCAGGGATTCTACTACAAAATTTTTAGAAGTGATCAAGGAATACAGCAATGTCTCAGGCTACAAAATCAACACCCTTAAATCTGTAGCCTTGATATATACTAACAATAGCCAGGCCGAAAAAACAGTCAAGGACTCTATTCCTTTCACAGTAGTGCCAAAGAAGATGAACTATTTGAGAGTTTACCTAACAAAGGATGTGAAAGATCTCTATAAAGAGAGCTATGAAACTTTA
>CAUYON010000833.1:0-12717 GCA_963573935.1 Arctocebus calabarensis
GCATACACATACACACCTACACACTCAGAGCTTTTGCATAATTCAGTGAAGACCCTATAGGAAGAACTTGACCATCATTTGAAGTAATTGCAGGTCTTTGCTCTTGGCCTTGTAGCACACTTGATTCCTGGCATACACATCAATCATAGCATAACATATAACAGTGGCTTCTTCATCTAGTGTAGACATAAATACTATGCTTTTCATGGATTTGTAAAAAGGCAATAATATACCTATTATACTTTGAAATTTGATTCATTTTGCTCTACATAAGTGGTAAAGACTGTATTGCTTTGCATTGTTAATTAAGAACAAGAAATAAAACAAATTCTAAGATAGTATTCTGGGCATATTATATGTTATATTGAAAAAAACCCACAAAACAATTTCTAGACATTGTGTGGCTCTTTCACATTTGAGTTTGTGAGTTTTCTCCCAAACTTTGTTTTCATTTAGAAATGTTTCTATTTCCCCATTTTTCTTTTATTTGTCTTCTTCACCCTTTTACACCCTAGTTCTAGCCTCAGTTTTACCCAAAGTTGATTTGAATTACACCAGATTGCAGCAAGCAGAGAAGGCGCAAATGGAAGCTGAAGATGAGGACGAGAAATATCTACAGGAATGTCTGAATAAATCTGACAGTCTACAGAAACAAATCGCTCAAAAGGAGAAACAGCTGTGAGTATTTTACTTTTGGAAACAAGTACTTGTATTAGTGTAATTCCCCCTTCCATTTTTTTGTGTCTTATGGTAGAATACTAATATTTTTATTTATCTAATGATGCCAGCAAGATTATAGTGTTCACTTCAAAAAACAAATTAGAAAACATAATTATGATAATACTTCCGTTTTTGCCCACTTTGTTGTTTTCAGAGTATTTTTTTTTTTTTTTTGAGACAGAGTCTCAAGCTGTTACCCTGGATAGAGCATTATGGCTTACAGCTCACAGCAACCTCTAGTTCCTGGGCTCAAGTGAGTCTCCAGCCTATGCCTCCCAAGTAGCTGGGACTACAGGCACCCGCCACAACGCCCAGCTATTTTTTGGTTGCAGCTGTCGTTGTTTGGCAGGCCTGGGCTGGATTCAAACCCACTAGCTCAGGTGTATGTGGCTTAGCCACTTGAGCCACAGGTGCCAACCCCGTTTTCAGAGTATTTTCAACTCTGTCTTGCTATTTTCTTGCTCTGGAGAGTTTTATTTCTTTCGTTCTTTAATTTTAATCTGATGGTTATTATATTTCTGGGTACTGAGTATAATAGGCTTTGTAACTCCAAGGACCTTACATTATCAGACAACATGCTGTTTTCTGAGAACATTTTTTTTTTTGTAGAGACAGAGTCTCATTTTATCACCCTTGGTAGAGTGCTGTGGCGTCACACAGTTCACAGCAACCTCCGTCTCCTGGGCTTAGGCGATTCCCTTGCCTCAGCCTCCTGAGTAGCTGGAACTAAAGACGCTCACCACAATGCCCGGCTATTTTTTTTTTTTTTCGAGACAGAGCCTCAACCTGTCACCCTGGATAGAGTGCTATGGCATCACAGCTCACAGCAACTTCCAACTCATGGGCTCAAGCGATTCTCTTGCCTCCACCTCCCCAGTAGCTGGGACTACAGGTGCCCGCCACAACGCCCAGCTATTTTTTGGTTGTAGCCATCATTGTTGTTTGGTGGGCCCAGGCTGGATTTGAACCTTCCAACTCAGGTGTATGTGGCTGGCACCTTAGCCGCTTGAGGCACAGGTGCCGAGCCCCAGCTTTTCTTTGTTGCAGTTTGGCTGGTGCCAGGTTTGAACTCGCCACTCTTGGTATATGGGGCCAGCACCCTGCCCACTGAGCCACAGACGCCACCCCATTCTGAGAACATTTTTATTGATATTAATCCTTTACATGATCTATATATGACTATTGGGAGAGATGTTAGTGTGGGTCATTGTGTGGAAAAAAAGCAAGTTGCAGGCTCAGCGCCTGTGGCTTAACGGGCTAAGGTGCCAGCCATGTACACCTGAGCTGGCGGGTTTGGGTCCAGTCTGGGCCCGCCAAACAACAATGACGGCTACAACCAAAAAATTGCCGGGCGTTGTGGCGGGCGCCTGTAGTCCCAGCTACTTGGGAGGCGGAGGCAGGAGACTCACTTGAGCCCAGGAATTGGAGATCGCTATGAGCTGTGATGTCACAGCGCTCTATCCTGGGTGACAGCTTGAGGCTCTGTCTCAAAAAAAAAAAAGCAAGTTGCAAACTCTAGCCTGGTACAGAGTAAGACTATCTCAAAAAATAAAAAAAATAGGCTTGGCGCCTGTGGCTCAACGGGCTAAGGTGCCAGTCATGTACACCTGAGCTGGCGGGTTCGAATCCAGCCCGGGCCTGCCAAACAACAATGACGGTTGCGACCAATAAATGGCCGGGCGTTGTGGCGGGCGCCTGTAGTCCCAGCTACTTGGGAGGCGGAGGCAGGAGACTCGCTTGAAAGCCCAGGAATTGGAGGTTGCTGTGAGCTGTGATGCCATAGGACTCTATCCAGGGTGACAGCTTGAGGCTCTGTCTCAAAAAAAAAAAAATAAATTTTTAAAAAAAAGCAAGTTGTAGACAGTCTGCCAAATATCTCGTTTTTTTGTAAAATTAAAACCATGTATGTATATGTGTGTGTGTATATATATATATTTACATATACATAGAAAAGATTTCAAAGAATACACATTCTTGGGAGTGGTTATCTCAGGGCAGTGATAGCAAGTTGACAGGAGCCTTTTGGTTTTTATTTTATAAACATCAGTATTTTTTTTCCTACTCATTACTTGTGTTATTAAAAAAGCAAATTGAGAATTTTTTTAATGTTAACAGATTATTAAAGAAGACTACATTCCATGTATGATGTATAAGTACTAAGCTGCCTTTGGATCTGTTGGTTGAAGTATTAAGTTCTTCTCTCTTTTTTTTTTTTTTTGAGACAAGGTCTCACTTTGTGGCCCTCAGCTGAGTGCCGTGGCATCATAGCTCACAACAAACTCAAAGTTTTTCTTTCTTTCTTTCTTCCTTTCTTTTTTTTTTTTTGAGACAGAGTCTCACTTTGTAGCCCTCAGTTGAGTGCCGTGGTATCTTTTTTTGTTTGAGACAGAGCTTCACTTTGTTGCCCTGAGTAGAGTGCTATGGGCATCACAGCTCACAGCAACCTGAAAGTCTTGGCCTTAAGTGATTCTCTTGTCTCAGCCTTCCAAGTAAATGGGATAACAGATGTATGCCACCCACTTAGCTAATTTTTGAATTTCTTTTTTTTTTTTTTTTTAGAGACAGAGTCTCACTTTGTCACCCTTTGTAGAGTGCAGTGACGTCACAGCTCACAGCAACGTCCAGCCCTTGGACTTAAGACGATTCTCTTGCCTCAGCCTTCCTGATGCTGTATCTGGGACTACAGGCATCCACCAGAACACCATCTATTTTTTTGTTATTGTTGCAGTTTGGGTTCAAACCCGCCACCCTTAGTATATGGAGCCAGTTCCCTACTCACTGAGCCACAGGTGCCACCCTAATTTTTGAAATTTTGGTTGCTCAGGCTGATTTTGAATTCCTGGTCTCAAGTGATCCTCCCACTTGAGCCTTCCAAAGTGCTAGTATTTTTTTTTTTTTTTTTTTTTGAGACAGAGCCTCAAGCTGTCACCCTGGATAGAGTGCTGTGGCATCACAGCTCACAGCAACCGCCAATTCCTGGGCTTAAGCAAGTCTCTTGCCTCCGCCTCCCAAGTAACAGGGACTACAGGTGCCCGCCACAATGCCCGGCCATTATTTTGTTGCAGTTCGGCTGGAGCTGGGTTTGAACCCGCCACCCTTGGTATATGGGGCCAGCACCCTACTGACTGAGCCACAGCTGCCTCCTGCCTAAAGGAATTCTTTAGCCTGAAAAATTCTGCCTTGTTATTTGAGTTTACATATCTTTGATTCCTAGTGATAGCCTTTTATATTCTTGTGGGTGTGTGAACTGCCAGTTGATACAACATATTAGTTTTCTTTGGAGTAGCCATCTTTGTAATATTTATTTGTAAGTTCTCTTTGTGTTCGATCTAGGTCTTTCACATTAGTGAAAATGTTTCCAGCTAGGTGTGGTGGCTCATACCTGTAATCCCAGCTCTTGGGAGGCCAAGACAGGTGGATTGTCTGAGTTCACAAATTTGAGATGAGCCTTAGTCAGAGAGAGACCTCATCTCTAAAACAGCCAGGAATTGTGGCAGGCACCTGTAGTCCCAGCTATTTGGGACACAGAGGCAAGAGGATCCCTCGAGCCCAAGAGTTTGAGGTTGCTGTGACCTGTGACACAATGGCACTCTATGGAGGGTGGTGACAAAGTGAGACTTTGTCTCAAAAAGAAAAAGGAAAAAAATTTTTTAGTGATGGGGTCTAACTATGTTGCCCAGGGTGGTCTTTTTTGTTTGTTTGTTTGTTTGAGACAGTCTCACTATGTCACCCTCGGTAGGGTGCTATGTTGTCACAGCTCACAGCAACCTCAAACTCTTGGGCTCAAGCGAGTCTCTTGCTTCAGCCTCCCAAGTAGCTGGGACTACAGGCGCCCGCCAGAACTCCTGGCTATATATTTTTTTAATTCTTAATTATTTATTTATTTGTTTATTTATTTTTGCAGTTTTTGGCCAGAGCTGGGTTTGAACCTGCCACTTCCAGCATATGGAGCTGGCGCCCTATTCCTTTGAGCCACGGGCACTGCCCACCAGATATTTTTTGTTGTTGTTGTTGTTGCAGTTGTGGTTGTTGTTTATCTGGCCCAGGCTGGGTTCGAACCCACCAGCCTGGGCGTATGTGCTGGTGCTATAACCACTGGGCTACAGGCCCTGAGCCAAAAGCCTGGCAATATTTTGTTGCATTTGTTATTGTTGTTTAGATGGCCCCGGGCTGGGTTTGAATTTGCCACCCTCAGTGTACTTGGGTGGCGCTATAACCATGGGCGCTGAGCCTGCCCAGAGTGGTCTTAAACTCCTGGCTTCAAGTGATCCTTCTGTCTTGGCTTCCTGAAGTGCTGGGATTACAGTCTTATTGTTTATTTAAAAATTTTGTTCATAATGGGTGTTTTTATTTGTGCATTTTAATTTTTTTATGTAATTATATCTTCTTTTTTCCTTTATGGTTTTTGCCTCTGGTATTCAATGTATGTTTTGACACTATATTTATATAACTTTTAAACCCCCCAAAATTTTTTCTTTGTTTTTTCACTCAGTTTTTTCTGATTCTAGACGATGAAGCCACTAAACAGGATACTTTTGTGTTTTAGTTACATTAGTGTTTGTAACATATACAGTTCTTTTTTTTTTTTTTCTTTGAGACAGTCTCAATGTCCCATGCAGAGGAACATGCAAATTCTACACAGTGGCCTGGGCCAGGAATCAGGGGTTTTATTTTGAGACAGAGTCTCAAGCTGTTACCCTTGAGTGCTGTAGCGTCACAGCTCACAGCAACCTCCAACTCTTGGGCTTAAGTGATTCTCTTGCCTCAGCCTCCCAAGTAGCTGGGACTACAGGTGCCTGCCACAATGCCTGGCTATTTTTTGTTGCAGTTTGTCTGGGGCCAGGTTTGAACCCGCCACCCTCAGGGGTGACTGGCGCTCTGCTCACTGAGCCATAGGCGCCACCAGATTTTCTGTTTCTGATGTTAAATTGATTTAGCAATTGCTATAATTCTCATGTCAAGTTAATCCTTTTCACTAGGTACATTGTCATCAGAATTTTCACATGGCATAGAAATGTAAATAGTTATAGCCCTACTTCCCTCTCCTTAGTTTCATTCCCAAGATGTAACTAGTTTTAGTACTATGGGGTGTGCCTTTCCACAGCATTTTATATGCCTGTACAGCACTTGTACATGTAGAATTAATAAGTCATATAAACTATTGTTTAGCAAGGATTTTTATTTGTGGCTGGCATATGAATTGATACTTTGTGTTTGGTGAATAGTGTGCTGCTGAATTTGTTTACCAAAAATATTTCTGAAAGAAAATGTCTGAAGAAATGTATTACAAAGGGCAGAGAATCAACCAAGAAAGATGTTCTTGTTAAAGAATACATATAACTGTGATGTGAGAAATAGCACTGAGCTTCTGTGTATTATTTGTCATTCAAGGGTACAACTGGAAACTGACTTGAAGATTGAAAAGGAATGGAGGCAGACTTTGCAGGAAGATCTTCAAAAGGAGAAAGATGTCTTATCTCATCTTAGAAATGAGACCCAACAAATCATTAGTCTTAAAAAAGTAAATAGTGGTAAAACTTTAAAAATTATATCTTGATTAGTATTAACTTATGTAAAAGATAAATCATAATTTACATGTATACCAAGGAAATAGGACATAGTAGTTATCATAAAAAATATCAGTAAGGAGAGGAAGTAAATGGAAAACATTTGATATATAGAGCAGCTAGGAAAGACCTATGGACATAGTTCTGTTTCTTATAAAAAGCTAAAGGATAGGGCGGTGCCTGTGGCTCAAGGAGTAGGGCCCTGGCTCCATATACCCAGGTGGTGCATTCAAGCTGGACCCCGGCTAAAACTGCAAAAAAAAAAAAAAAAAACCCATGCTTTTGGGTGGAGCCTGTGGCTTAAGGAGTAGGACACTGGCCCCATATACTGGAGGTGGCGGGTTCAAACGTGGCCCTGGCCAAAAACTGCAAAAAAAAAAAAAAAAAAAAAAACCAAAAGCTAAAGGATAGTGGTTCCTTGTTAATGGTATATATACAATATTGAGTTTCTTGTTTCTCTTTTCTAAATCGGATTTTCTATCTTTTATTGTTCTGAAGGAGTTCCTTAACCTCCAGGATGAAAATCAGCAGTTGAAAAAAATATATCATGAACAAGAACAAGCTCTTCAAGAACTTGGCAACAAACTTAGCGAGTAATTTCTCTTTTTTCCTTCAACTAAGTAGTTACTTTGATATAAGGTATAAGTGAAATAGAAAAACACTAGCTGGTTGTTGTGGGGGACGCCTATAGTCCCAACTACTTGGGAGGCTAAGGCACAAGGATCCCTTGAGCCCAGGAGTTTGAGGTTGCTGTGAGTTGTGAGACCATGGCACTCTTCTGGGGCATCAGACTGAGACTCTGTCTCAAAAACAAAAAACAAATGGCTTGGCACCTGTACCACAGTAGTTATGGCGCCAGCCACGTGCACCGAGGCTGGTGGGTTTGAACCCAGCCTGGGGCAGCTAAACGAGAATGACAAGTGCAGTAAAATAAGGAATGGCTAGGCATTGCGGTGGGCACCTGTAGTCTCAGCTGCTTGGGAGGCTGAGGCAAGAGAATTGCTTGGGCCTAAGAGTTTGAGGTTGCTTTGAGCTGTGGCACCACGAACTCTACTGAGGGTGATGTGGTAAGACTGTCTCAGAAAACAACCAAACAAATATAAAAGGTATAAGTGTGCTAAACCAAATAGGCAGAACGATTTAAATATAATAAAGATATGAATTATTAAAATTAAAACTTTAAAGAAGTTATGTTGGGCGGCGCCTGTAGCTCAGCGAGTAGGGCGCTGGCACCATATACCGAGGGTGGCGGGTTCAAGCCCAGCCCCAGCCGAACTGCAAAAACAAAAAATAGCCAGGCGTTGTGGTGGGCACCTGTAGTCCCAGCTTCTCAGGAGGCTGAGGCAAGAGAATCGCCTAAGCCCAGGAGCTGGAGGTTGCTGTGAGCTGTGTGACGCCACGGCACTCTACGGAGGGCGATAAAGTGAGACTCTGTCTCTAACAAAGAAAAGAAGTTATGTTCATTTTAAAAGATCTTGGCTCTGAATATTCAGTAGACTTTTCTTCAAGTTTAGAAAACTTGGTAGCCAGGCATTGTGGCAGGCACCTGTAGTCTCAGCTACTCGGGAGGCTGAGGCAAGAGAATCACCTAAGCCCAGGAGTTGGAGGTTGCTGTGAGCTGTGTGACGCCATGGCACTCTACTGAGGGCAATAAAGTGAGACTCTGTCTCTACCAAAAAAAAAAAAAAGAGAGAACTCGGAAGGTCATTTAATATATTTTTCTCAGAACAACAGAAGCTGAATTTTCAAATTATACAGAGAGCTCTCTTTTAGACTGTTTTAAGAAGGAGCCAGCATCATGAGAAGTGAAGTATGGTTTTATGTTCTGGAGTCAGGACGTAACTTCATATGATATAGTCCTATTGCAATACAACGTCATTGCAATCCTGTAAACAATAGGAGAAACAGTGTTCTACATTTCCTACGTCTTCCTTTTGTTTTTTGTAGTCTGTGTTTTGGATTAGCAGATCTATCTTTGTGCTTCAATTGAACCTATACCAGGTATTTGGAGTAAACTCAGGTTTAATTTGGTATTGAATATACCATGGCCACATTTTAAAAAAACTCATTCTGAGTTTGCTATGACAGATGGAAGGCAGTGGGGGCAGTGGCAACAAAACTACAGGAGGTTTGGCGGGGTTTTTAGGAGCTGGCGGAACAGGTTACTTGCACGCGGATTTGGCTGGCATCTCACTAACTGGTATGAACCCCGTCTCCTTATTTAAATGTGGATCCACGATATCTCGTGCAGGACACAGATGAGTTTATTTTACCTAGTGGAGCTAATAAAACCCAGGGCAGGTTTGAACTGGCTTTCTTTACTATTAGAGGATGATGTATGACAGGGGATGTATTTGGGGCAGTGAATGATCTTTGACTAGGATTGAAGGAAATTCAGAACATGGCCTGGTCCAAACCAAGAAATGTACAAATTTTGAATATGGTGAGGAGGCAAGGGGCACTTTGGGCTAATACTCTAGGTTCTCTGGCTTTGCTGTGTAGTGCATTTGGTGTTATCATTGAGAAAACAGGAGGTGCAGAAGATGACCTCAATATGGTAGCAGCCGGAACTATGACAGGCATGTTGTATAAATGTAAAGGTGGTCTCCGAGGGGTAGCACGAGGTGGTCTGGCAGGACTAACACTTACCAGCCTCTATGCACTATATAATAACTGGGAGCATATGAAAGGCTCCTTCCTCCAACAGTCACTCTGAAGATTTTGCCAGCTTATGGAGGAGCTTCAGCTTCAGTAGTCATCCAAATCATTTTATAAGTCAGTCTGGAGTTATTCTCTCTTCTACCTACAATTAGTTTGAAAAATTGGAGATTCTGGTTTGCTGTGATAAATATCATGGATGGTTGACCAGGACTGGCACTTCCTCCAGCCAGTGGGTTGAAGCCAAACCCCTTTGGTGGCTCATGGTTCTAGTCTCTGCAGGTGGTCTTGTACTTAACTGTTCTCTCCCCCCCAGCCCTACCCCCACTGAACTGAAAAACCACTTACTCCCAGAATTCAGGTCCTGCTTGTCAATATCACATCAGCAAGTCTGTTCATTTAATGATCAGAAACTGTAATGTTGTACTGTATTCTGAATAAAGGGTAAACATATGGAAAAAAAAAATCTCATTCTTTTTAATACAGAACAGTAAAAGTGAGAAAACTACAATGGTCCATAATCCCAACAGATTTAATCTCTTTTGATGTTTAATTTGATTAGAAAATTCAAATAGCATAAAAAGGTATAAATAAAATAAAGAAAAACAAGTACCTCCCAGGTATCAATCCCCAAAGTTAGCTAACCTCAGAACAAATCTATATATAAACACTTTGTTATTTATAGAGAGAGAATTAGTTATGTTTATGTGCATATGTTTGTAAAACAATTTTTTTTTGAGACAGAATCTCACTTTTGTCACCCTCAGTAGAGTGCTGTGGCATCATAGCTTACAGCAACCTCATACTCTTGGGCTCAAACAATTCTCTTGCCCCAGCCTCAGGTGTAGACTACAAACACCTGCCACAACACCCAGCTATTTTTTTTTTGGTGGCAGTTTGGCCGGGGCTGGGCTTGAACCTGCCACCCTTGGTATAGGGGCCAGCGCCCTACTCACTGAGCCACAGGCGCCGCCCCAACACCCAGGTATTTTTTTTTTTTTTGAGACAGAACCTCAAGCTGTCACCCTGGCTAGAGCGCTGTGGCATCACAGCTCACAGCAACCTCCAATTCCTGGGCTCAAGCGAGTCTATTGCCACCGCCTCCCAAGTAGCTGGGACTATAGGCGCCCGCCACAATGCCCGGCCATTTTTTGGTTGCAGCTGTCATTGTTGTTTGGTGGGCCCGGGCTGGATCCAACCCGCCAGCTCAGGTGTATGTGGCTGGCGCGTTAGCCCATTGAGCCACAGGTGCCAAGCCACCCAGCTATTTTTAATCCTCCCAGAGTGCTAGGATCATAGGCATGAGCCACTGTGCCTGTCCTTGTTTGTAAAAATTTTGACTCAGTACAACTGAGTAGAGATGGGGCTCACTCTTGCTCAGGTTGGTCTTGAACGCCTGGCCTCCTCGAGTGCTAGGATTACAGGCATGAGCCACAACACCAAGCTTGCTTTAAAATTTTTTTTTTTTTTTTAGAGATAGAGTTTCACTTTATTGCCGTGGGTAGAGTGCCGTGGCATCACACATTTCACAGTAACCTCCAACTCCTGGGCTTAGGCGATTCTCTTGCCTCAGCCTCCTGAGTAGCTGGGACTACAGGCACCTGCCACAACGCCCGACTATTTTTCTGTTTTGCAGTTTGCCGAAGCTAGATTTGAACCGCCACCTTCAGTATATGGGGCCGGCGCCCTACTTGATGAACCACCATTTTAAAGCGCCGCTCTGCTTTAAAATTTTTATTTATTTATTTATTTATTTATTTATTTATTTATTTATTTTGTTTGTAATTGGGAATTCATTGAGGGTATAAGAAACCATGTTACACTGATTGCATTTGTTGGGTAAAGTCCCTTTTACAATCGTGTTTTGCCCCCAAAAGGTGTGGCACACACCAAAACCTCACCCCCCTGATATATATATATTTTTTTCTGAGACAGCCTCAAGCTGTCACCCTGGATAGAGTGCTGTGACATCACAGCTCACAGCAACCTCCAATTCCTGGGCTCAAGTGAGTTTCCTGCCTCTGCCTCCCAAATAGCTGGGACTACAGGCACCTGCCACAACCCCCAGCCATTTTTTGGTTGCAGCCGTCATTGTTGTTTGGCAGGCCCAGGCTGGATTCGAACCTGCCAGCTCAGGTGTATGTGGCTGGCGCCTTAGCCTGTTGAGCCACAGGCGCCGAGCCTGCTTTAAAATTTTTGATGGACCCCATGTCTACTAAACATAGGAAAAAAAAAAAAAACTAGGCATGCTGACTGGCACCTATAGTCCCAGCTACTTGGGAGGCTGAGGCAAGATTGTATGAGCCCAAGGGTTTGAGGTTGCTGTGAGCTGTGTGACACTATGGCACTGTATCCAGGGTGACAGAGGGGGAATCTGTCTCAAAAAAAAAAACTTGCTATTTTGACTTAACATTTCTTTGACCATGAGCTAGGTTGAGTATCTATACTTATTTGTATTTATAGTTTATTTTCCGTAAACTGTTCATATCCTTAACATATTTTTTGGTTGGATTGCTCATCTTTTTCTAATGGGATGTGTGTAAATTAATTGTGCCCATCTCTTTTTCCCCCAGTTTGTCTTCCATCTTTTTATTTTATGACATATATTTTTCCTTGCTCATATTTGGATCTTTATGGTGCAATTTATTGGAGTTTTCCTTTATTGCCTCTGAGACCATAATAGCTAAAACATGGGCAGTATCACTTTTAGGTCAAAACATATTCTATCCTTTCTCAACTTTTTCAGTGACAAGAATTTAATCAGGAGAAGGGATCAAAGGCCCCTATCCATTGAGTTTTTCCCAGTACCAATAAGTTGTACCAATTTATTTGCCAAAACACTTTTACTTCTCTTCTTCTAATGTCACTCACAGGAATATAATATCTTTCTGCTACTTACCAGGTTACAGTGTGACCTAGTGTCAGCTGTGTAATGTGTTTAAGCACATTCCTCATTTGTAAAATGTAGAGTTAGAAAATTGCCACAGTGTTCCTTTTCTGGTTAATTGAGGGGAAGTGTGTATGTGAAAGCTCCCCATACAATGCCTTTCTTCATTACAACCAGAAGATGCATGTCATTGTCTTGACTGTAAGTAAACAGGTTGGATCTGAAAGTTACTTCCTAGTCCTTACCATCTCAACCTCAGCCGTTTTAAATATAAATTTTTTTTTTTTTTTTTGAGACAGAGCCTCAAGCTGTCACCCTGGCTAGAGTGCTGTGGCATCACAGCTCACAGCAACCTCCATTTCCTGGGCTCAAGCGAGTCTCTTGCCTCTGCCTCCTAAGTAGCTGGGACTACAGGCATCTGCCACAACACCCGGCCATTTTTTGGTTGCAGCCATCATTGTTATTTGGCGGCCCGGGCTGGATTCAAACCCGCCAGCTTAGGTGTACGCGGCTGGCGCCTTAGCCCGTTGAGCCACAGGCGCCGAGCCTAAATTTTTTTTTTTTTTTAACAAGTGAACAGTTTTTAAGAATCAAACAAAGGTATGTGATACAGTACAAGCAAGACACTCAAGATAGGTATAATAGTACTACTCACACAAAAACTTAAATTTCACCTCAAAAAAAAAAAACACAAGACAAAAGGGAAAGTAATTTCACTGTTATAAAGTAAGATATTTCTTGCAAAGTATTAACTCTGCCCCCCCAAAGCCCAACCTCCCAACAAACAAAAAACTATCTGGGAATACTGCTATGCTAACATATTAACCACAGTATAATCATTCATAGGAAAACAGTAATTAAGCAATGAATTAAATTAAATAACAA
>CAUYON010000836.1:0-12603 GCA_963573935.1 Arctocebus calabarensis
GAGGTTTTTTCTGATTCCATATAAAACGAAGTATTATTTTTTTGAGGTCTTTAAAATATGACAATGGAGCTTTAATAGGAATTGCATTAAAATTGTATATTGCTTTGGGTAGTATGGACATTTTAACAATGTTGATTCTTCTCAGCCATGAGCAAGGTATGTTTTTCCATTTTTGATATGTTCAACTATTTCTTTTCTTAGATTTTCATAGTTCTCTTTATAAAGATCATTCACATCCTTTGTAAGATAAACTCCCAAATATTTCATCTTCTTTGGTACTACTGTGAAAGGGATAGAGTCCTTGACTGTTTTTTCGACTTAACTATTATTGGTATATATAAAGGCTACAGATTTATGAGTGTTGATTTTGTAGCCTGAGACATTGCTATATTCCTTGATCACTTCTAAAAGTTTGGTAGTAGAATCCCTGGTGTTTTCCACATATACAATCACATCACCTGTGAAGAGTGAAAGTTTAATCTCTTCTGATCCTATGTGGATACACTTGATTGCCTTTTCTTCCCTAATTGCAATGGCTAAAACTTCCATTACAATGTTGAAGAGCAATTGAGACAATGGGCAGCCTTGCCTGGTTCCTCATCTAAGTGGAAATTATTTCAATTTAACTCCATTCAATACGATATTGGCTGTGGGTTTGCAGTAAATGGCCTCTATTAGTTTAAGAAATGTCCCTTCTATACCAATTTTCTGAAGTGTTCTGATCATGAAGCAATGCTGGATATTATCAAAAGCTTTTTCTGGATCGGTTGAGAGAATCATATGGTCTTTATTTTTTAATTTGTTTATGTGCTGAATTACACTTATGGATTTATGTATTTTGAACCAGCCTTGAGATCCTGGGATAAAGCTCACTTGGCCATGGTGTATGACTTGTTTGATGTGTTGCTGGATTCTGTTTGTTAGAATCTTATTGAATATTTTTGCATCAATATTCATTAATGATATTGGTCTATAGTTTACTTTTCTTGTTGCATCTTTTCCTGGTTTAGGGATCAAGGTGATATTCACTTCATAGAATGTGTTGGGTAGTATTCCATCTTTTTCTATATTTTGGAAAAGGTTGAGTAACATAGGTACTAGTTCCTCTTTAAAGGTTTGGTAAAATTCTGACATGAAGCCATCGGGTCCTGGGCTTTTCTTTTGGGAGAGGTTTTGTATAGTTGATGCTATTTCAGAACTTGATATCACCCTGTTCAACATTTCCACTTCATTCTGGCTAAGTTTAGGATGGTGGCATGCTTCCAAGTATTGGTCAATTTCCTTCAGATTTTCATATTTCTGAGAGTAAAGTTTCTTATAATATTCATTAAGGATTTTTTGAATTTCTGAGGGGTCTGTTGTCATTTCATCTTTACCATTTCTGATTGATGAAATTAGAGATTTTACTCTTTTTTTCCTGATTAGAGTAGCCAAAGGTTTATCTATTTTATTGACCTTTTCAAAGAACCAACCTTTTGATTAATTGATCTGTTGTATAATTCTTTTGTTTTCAATTTCATTTAATTCTGCCCTGATTTTGGTTATTTCTTTTCTTCTGCTGGGTTTGGGGTTGGAATTCAAGCTAGCTTTTCCAGTTGCTTGAGGTGTCCCATTAAGTTGTTAACTTCCTCTCTTTCCGTTCTCTTGAGGAAGGCTTGCAGTGCTATAAATTTCCCTCTTAGTACTGCCTTTGCAGTATCCCAGAGGTTCTGATAATTCATATCTTCATTGTTGTTTTGCTCCAAAAATTTGGCGATTTCCTTCTTAATCTCATCTATTACCCATCTATTATTCAGCATAAGGTTATTTAGCTTCCATGTTTTTGTATGAGTATGCAGATTCCTGTTGTTGTTGAGTTCAACTTTTGTTCCATGGTGGTCCAAGAAGATGCAAGGAATAATTTCTATTCTTTTAAATTTGCTGAGGTTAGATTTGTGACCTAAGATGTGATCAATTTTGGAGTATGTTCCATGGGGTGCTGAGAAGAATGTGCATTCAATTTTATTAGGATGAAACGTTTTGTAGATGTCTATTAAATCCAGATCTTAAATGGTTAAGTTTAAATCTAAAATTTCTTTACTTAGCTTCTTATTGGAGGATCTATCCAAAACTGCTAAGGAGTATTAAAATCTCCAGCTATTATAGAGCTGGAGGAAATCAAGTTACTCATGTCTATTAGAGTTTTTCTTATAAATTGAGGTGCATTCTTGTTGGATGCATAAATATTAATAATTGCAATGTCATCATATTGAGTATTACCTGTAACAAATATGAAATGACCATCTTTATCCTTCCTTATTTTGGTTGGCTTAAAGCCTATTGTATCTGCAAATAAGATTGCAACACCTGCTTTTTTCTGTTTTCCATTTGCCTGGAATATAGATGACCATCCCTTCACCTTGAGTCTATATTTATCTTTTAAGGTAAGATGAGATTCTTATATGCAGAAGATATCTGGCCTAAGTTTTTGTATCCATTCAGCCAACCTATGCCTCTTTAATTTAAACCATTCACATTAATTGAAAATATTGATAAATCTATAGAAATTCTAGTGGACATTTTTAATCCTTTCTTCGCTGTGGAAGTTGGAAATTTTTAAGAAGTTTCTGGGTGAAAAAACTTTTATGGTGGAGCATTACACTGGTCATTATGGAGGATAGGTTTGAGAATATCCTGGAGAGCTGGCTTAGTTATAGCAAATTTCTTCATCATGTGGATGTCATTAAAATATTTAATTTCTTCATCATAAATGAACCTCAGTTTATCTCGATACAGGATCCTGGGTTGAAAGTTCTTTTGTTTTAGTAGATTAAAATTCAATGACCATTCTCTTCTAGCTTGAAAGGTTTGATCAGAGAGATCTGCAGTTATTCTAATATTCTTCCCCTTGTAGGTTATGGATTTCTTGCGTCTGGTTGCTTTCAGAATTTTCTCTTTCATGTTAACTTTAGTGAACTTAATTATGATGTGCCTGGGAGATGTCTTATTCGGGTTGAGTCATGCTGGGGTTCTGAAACTGTCTGCTATCTGAATTTCAGAATCTCTTGGCATGTCTGGAAAGTTCTCTTTCGTAATCTCATAAAGAAGAGACTCTGTGCCTTGTGATGCCACTTCGTCTTTTTCAGGTATCCCTGTAAAGCAAATACTGGTTTTCTTCGCGTTATCCCAGAGCTGTGTGAGAGAATGATCCATTTTTGCCGTCCATTTTTCTTCCTCTTTGTAGGTCTGGGAGCATTCAAAAGCTTTGTCTTTGATGTCAGAAATCCTTTCTTCTGCTTGCTCCATTCTGTTACTGAGGGATTCTACTGTGTTTCTCAGATCTTTAAGGGCTGCAATTTCTTGTCTCCTTGTGTCAAAATCTTTTGTCATCTACTCTTTGAATTCCTTGACTTCTTGAGACAATTTTTGAAATGCTCCCAGAATTTCTAATTCCAACTTTTCCTCTATTTTATTGATCTTGTTTGCAATCCAAATTCTGAATTCGATTTCTGATATCTCAGCCATCTGTTTATGCAAAGGATCATCATTTGTGTCTGCCAAATTGTTCCTGGGGGGGGTTGATCTACTCTGGTTCTGCGGTTTCCAGAGCTTTTCCGCTGATTCCACATGATTATTTTGCACCGTTTGGCTGGATGAGTAGATAAGGCTAAGTTGAGTTGGGGGTTCTAGGAGTAGTGATTGACCAGTCCTTTGCCTGAAAGCTGGGACTAGTGTCTGTACCTTTTCCCCTAGAGTTTTGCCCAGGACCTGTACAGTGCTACTACCTGCAAAACTGGGGGCCTTCTCGGTGTGGTGGGGTAAGCAGCTCTGTTTTATTTTCAGCTGATCTCTGTCTTACCCTAGAAAATCTGTTACTCTGTGTTGAAGTCTGAGCTGTGGAGAAATACCAGCAGTTAGGTCACCACACCATCCACAGACAACAATTGGAAAAGGAAAATCAAACCTTCCCACTGCCACATACCCAAGGTACCACTTTGTAAAGTCCTCGGGTGATTGTCCCAGTTGAAGAGGTCCCAATCTATTGTCCCAGCCAGCACCAGCCTCAAATAAAAGAGTTGAAAATCTCTGGCAACTAGATAGCAGGAGTCTGCTGGCAGCTCTAGTATAACTCATTCCAGTGTTCTGTGAGCTCAGGAGGGCCCCCCCCAAAGCAAGTAAATTACTCTTGGGAGGTTGATGCCTCCTTCCCACCTTGGCCCTCTGTCACACCCAGTCTCTGGTAACCCTGCAGGGCTGTGATCCAGTTCCCTCCAATGAGCAGATGCTCCAGAGGTTTGCACCTGCTTGGGTCACAGGGGGTCTGTGGCTCCTCAGCCAGTACACCAGACTCTGTCACTGTTTGGCATGGAGAGGTGAGGCCTGACAACCTGGATACTTGATAAGGACTGGGGCTATTCACTCAGTTCCAGCCCTGTCCCTGATTCATGTTGCTGATAGAACAGAACAAGTTTGCAAAATTTTTCCCTTATGGGTCAGACATTGGGCTGCAAATAACTCTCACTCAGTCTGTGAGTTCCAGCCTTTTGTCTCACCTTTCATCCTCTGAGGGCCAGGTGTGTCTGAAGCAGAGTAAAGCTATCTCTGCCAGGCTTTCTCAGCATTTGTATTCTAATCCCCATGCCCCACCCCAGCCGGTACCGCCTCCAGCATACCCTTCACTCCCAAGTCTGGTGCCTCTGCAGCAGGACCGCTCTGTGGTGGCTGCCACCGGAGAAGCCACCTGGCTTCCCCTGGCCACCCAGAGAAACTGGGAGTGTCTGCTCAAAACATCCCCAAGGGTGTGAGCCCCACTGCCATTGTTTCTGCCACTGAGGCTGCTGCTCCATGCCTCAGGGGACCGCCTCTCCAGATTCGGCCTCCTCTCGGCTCACTTTCCTCTCAGCACTCCTGAACGGGATAAGTAGCACAGATTAGCAACAGTCCATACCCTGTCCACAACCCTCAAGAATCTGGACTCCATTGGGGGCAGACCTCCAGACCTCAGAATGAGAGTGGAGGGGAGTGCCGGGAGTTCAAACTTACAGGTAAAGAATATATACAGTTTTATGCCTGGCAGGAAAGTGCCATGGCAACCTAGTAGGGGAAGGAGGTCCGGTTTTTATAGGGTCTCTCCTATGGGGTAGAGTGGGAAGACATCAGAACTCTGCTCTCTTGTTTGTATGGAGGTATGGAGTATACTGCGAGCTGTTCTCATGAGGGAGGGGACTCCTGTCTGCTTGGCATGTGTGTTCTGTACCTTTTGTTTGTATCTTGGGGTCGCAGGTCGCTCCAGCAGGGTTGATGTGCATTCTTCGGCCTTGTCTTTTGGCTCGGATTCAAACCATTGGCTTTCTTGCTAAATTTCTGTCCTTTAACTCTCCTTCTGGACAGGAGCTTCTGAGGAAAGCTGGCTACAGACTGCCATCTTGTCTCCTCCCTCCTCTAATCTTAATTATTATCTTTACCTTGTTATTAATAAGGAGTTTAAATGAGATTTTTTTCTTTTTTTTTTTTTTTTTTTTGAGACAGAGTCTCACTATGTCACCCTGGGTAGAGTGTGGTGGCATCACAGCTCACAGCAACCTCCAACTCTTGGGCTTAAGTGATTCTCTTGCCTTAGGTGCCCACTGCAACACCAGGCTATTTTTTTGTTGTAGTTGTCATTGTTGTTTAGCAGACCTGGGCCGGGTTCAAACCCACCTGCCTCCATGTATGTGGCCAGTGCTCTAATCACTGAGCTACTAGAACCAAGCCATGAATGAGATATCTTACATTATCATTTCATAGACTGTCCCTATAATTCACTATAGAGTTTATACTGAAAGCACAGTTCCATTTGGATGGCTTGCGTTTATTATTTTTCCTTTTTTTTCTTTTTTCTTTTTTTCTTGAGACAGAGTCTCACTCTGTTACTCTGGTTAGAGTGCTGTGGTATCATGGCTCACAAGAAACTCAAACTCTTGTGCTCAAGCAATCCCCTTACCTCAGCCTCCCAAGTAGCTGGGTCTATAGATGCCGTCCACAACATCTGGCTATTTAATAGAGATGAGGTCTTTCTCCGGCTCAGGCTGGTCTCAAACTCCTGAGCTCAAGCAGTTAACCTGCCTTGGCCTCCCAAGATGCTAGGATTATAGGCGTGAGCCACCACATGGGTATGGACTGATCACATTTCAAGTACTAAAAGCCATGGGTGCCTCCTAGAGGCCAGCCCACCAAAGAGCACAGGTCTGGACCCGACTTATTTATACTACCTGTCTGTATAAATTTTACTTTAGGATTATCTGTCCTCCTAGAGTAAAATCGAGATAAGGACATTGATTTTTGCTTTGTTTACTTCTGATGTACCACCCTTGAGCATGGAAGAGTGTCTGGCCTCAGTGTCTCTCAAAAAT
This sequence comes from Arctocebus calabarensis, assembly GCA_963573935.1. Classification (NCBI taxonomy): domain Eukaryota; kingdom Metazoa; phylum Chordata; class Mammalia; order Primates; family Lorisidae; genus Arctocebus; species Arctocebus calabarensis. The sequence continues at coordinate 6,372 of CAUYON010000836.1, forward strand.
ATTTATGGATGAGGAGGAGCATGATGGCAGACGGGGGAAAAAATATTAATGGAATGAACGGATTGATGATTACCCTTAGTGTGCTGAGAGAAGACACCATGTTTGCTCTGTCTTCAGCCATTTCCCAGAGTATCCCAGAGAAAGTAAACTCCAGCCATCCACAGGGAGTTTTCTTTACTGGTTCCCTCCCCTTCCCAACCCACATCCTTACTTGCTTCCCAAGTCCTTGCTGTAGAATCCTTATCTCGACATCTGCTTTGGAGGAAACTCAAACTAAAATTCTGGCCTCAGCCCTTTGGTTCATTCCTCCTGCATTTAACTGTGTGTACACCCCTTTCTTAAACTCTCCCCCACTGCTGGAGGACAGCCAGGATTCATTTGCAAAAGAGAAGTGAGACCAAGTTCAAGGCTCAGCAGACTCCCTCATCCCATTGCCACTTCCCAATTCCCCTTTTCTACCCACCACCAGATTCAAAGAAAGCAATTTGTTAGGTGGAAATTGCCAAAATATTATCCAAGGCCCATTAACATGCCTGAAAAGGTTAAATGTGATCTATGTCCCAGAAATTCCTGAGGAGTGACAAGGCTTTCTTCATATTATGCTTTGGTGTTGACAACCAGGAGAAAGTGCACACAAAACAGCCCTTAGGATAATTCAGCCTAAAGCTAGCAAGCACTGGACAGTGCCATTTCATCTTACAGAACAGAAACAAAAAGCCTTTTATGTAGGATAACGTCTCCAAAATCAACATTTTTGAAGTGGTGCCCATTCTCATAGCCTCCTCCTCTGAAGCATAAACATTTTAACCACCTCTTTGAATCTCAAGAGTTGGGCCACAGGGGCTGTATACGAATATTGTGTTCCAGTATTAAATGCTAGATCAGATATCAGCTGTAATCCTTGGGGTCCTTTAGCACAGTATAGCTATCTGAAGAGGAAACATTTTTTTTTTCCCAACATAGCAAATTCTGTGGCTCTGAAATTCTGAGTTCTGGATCAAATTTGTTTTGATAATGCATACCTCAGCTTCTCCAGAGAAAGTTCCTTCTTAGTCATGAAATGGTGGCTTCCATTAGACTCGGCTACCACAGTCAGAGCCAGTGATTGTGTTTCAATGGGCTGTCAAGGTTTTATTCTGCCACCTTTGACATAAATTGTTTTGTCTCTGGCCCAACACCAGTCCTGTTCCAGGGAAGCCATCCACAAGGGCAAAATGTGCCCCTAGCACAATAGGACCATTGATAGTGCCCACGTCCCTCCTTTTACCACATACCTGCAGAGTTCTCGCTCTTAAAATACAAAAGCAAATCCACATGTCATTACAGAGTGCTAGGATAAGCCAGGTGACACAGAAAAAGGCAGATGCATGCTATCTTCTTGAGATGGTTCCTAAAACTCACAGGGGAGAAACTGAACCTTAAAAATACAACCAAAATTAAAAATTCCTTGCTATTCTTCCAAAAATGGGAAAGCCACTATCTTTGGGTAATATTTTAAATAAAAATATGCTTTAATTCATAGGAATGATGGAGGGTGGCCTGTCCCCAGAGGCGAAAGCCTCCTGGGACAGTGACCCCATCAGAGCCCAAACTGGACTGAAGGTACCTGGGGCAAATTCTCATGGCTCCAGCTTGTGTCATCACCCCTCAAGTGCCCCAGGTTTGCCTTATAGTGGAGCGCCAGGAGAGAAAATTTCTTATGGACACTGGAGCAACCTTTTCTGTACTTATCTCTAACCCTGGTCTTTTATCTCCCAAATCCATAACCATACAGGGGGTGTCTGGACAGCCGGTTACCAAATTTTTCTTTAAGCTGCAATTGGGATGACTTGCTGTTCTCTCATGACTCCCTAATCATGCCTGAAAGTCCTGCTCCCCTTTTGAGGAGAGACATACTAACTAAAACAGGAAATTTTCCCTCCTGGAGATCTATTCATGATCAAAACTCTCCCCCCTAATTCACTTTCCCTAACCCCAACTTGGGAAGTCCCCTTTCCTGTTATCTTGTCTTCTTCTACAGCTGTTAAAGTTATAGGAGTCATTCCTGCATACATCATTCACGAGTAAAATCCTGGAACCCTCCATCTTCTATGGAAGCAGACATTGAAGACAGCCAATCACAGACCATCTACACTTGTGCGCCAAAAGAAAGTTATCATTTAGGAAACAGCAAGAAAAATCCTAATATTATTTTCTTTTAGCTTCACTAAATAAGTGCTTCTGACCTGATGCTGTTCTACCTTTGCCTATTACTGATTATACTAATCAGATTTATGTTTTCCAGAAATGTCATCAAGCCACACGCAATAAAGATAGTTCTAGTCCATGAAACCCTGTCTCACTCTCCCTCTGGAGAAACCCTAACTGCACCCTTCCATCATCGCCCGATTCAGCAGAAAGCAATTAGATCGAGTCTTTCCCCTTTTCCCTAACAGTAGTTGGAGTTTCTACTTGGAGAGGGAGAATTGATGCAGGACATTTGGCACCCTAGCCAACTCAGCGGAGCTGGCAGATCTGCCGCCTCCTCCTTGGTGGTATGGTGCTGCAGCAGCCAGCTGAAGAACCAGTGGGCTGGATGACAGGCAAGGGGGGGACCTCCAACCCCCACCGGAGACTCCAATAGCCAAAAAGGCCGGATAACTGCCCAGGAGACACCTGTGACTTGGTGTCTACTTCACTTTACACTTTGGAAAAGTGTGGAACCCTCATTTCCTATGCCTAGGTCAATTTCTTGCGAATTTCCTAGGCCTCAATTCCATGAATGGACTATGTGCATTCATTGATACATTCATTCACTTAGCCCCCGGTGGAAGGGACTGTGTTCATTCTTTCCTGGCCAAGGAACCCATACACCTATATATACCCCAAGACTAAAAGCCTAAAGGGGGAGACGGGGAAAGACCGGGAGAGAAACAGAGAGAGCTTTTCTCTCCTCACTTGAGATCTCTCTCTCTACCAGGAGCTTTAGTGTTTTCTGTATTCTTTTCTGTAAATAAATTCTGTCTTATCACTGGGAAAAAAAAAAAAAAAGAAAGAAAGCAAATGCCATGAAGCCTATGTTAAACAGTTTGATGAAAACATTTCAGATTGTATATGAAACCAGCACATTGTACCCCTTGATTACACTAATGTACGCAACTGTGATTTAATAAAAATAATAAATAAATAAATAAATAAATATTTTGTACTATTTTTTGCTGTTGATATATTAAAATTGAGATCAGATTTAAAAAAAAAAGAAAGGATGACACCTTTCTCCATCCTTATGCAGGTCTAGGATTTAAGCTGTGCTAAGATGTCCAGGCAAGGCAAAGGCATGGTTATGTCTCTAACTACAGAAGTGACCACGATAGAACTCTGGGACTTTCAAAATACCAGGATTGAAGAACATTCCTCTTAGTAAAGTATCACAAGAATGGAAAAGCAAATATCCAGTGCACTCAAACTAATATTAAACTAGTAGATGAACTATACGCAATTAAACTCAAGTAGGTGGGAGGGGCAGAAATGAGGGAAGGGGGAGGAAAGAGAGGGATAATGAGTTCTCACCTAATGTACACAATGTAAGGAAATAGAGCACACCTCCTGGGTGAAGGGTTCACCTACAACTTGGACTCTACTTAACAAACACAAACAATGTAACCTAATCGTTTTTACCCTCATATCAATCTGATATTAAAAAAAAAAGAAAAAGAGAAAAGAAGAAAAACAAAAATCAGCATTAATGCATAGGTGCAGATGACTAGCTGGGCTGGAATTTGTCCTGATAAACATCCTATGTAGAGACTCAAGTGGTTAGATCATTCTTTCTTGGTCCATATCATTCACACCTCAATTTGTCTCATGCACTGTAAGTTTTAGAACAACCCCACCACCATACAGAGACTAGCTCTCTAAAATACAGAATTCAATCATAGCTATTATCTGTGTTGTTTTCTTCTGAGAAACTAACAAAACACTTTAGACATAATAATTCTCAATAAATGTTTATAAATGCTGAAAAGCTAAGTGGGGAGAGAGAGGATAAGTACAAGTTATGTCTCCAAGAGCCATGAACAAGTGGGCTAATCTGATCTTGAGTTCAAAAATAAACATGGACCCAAAGATCGGAAGAAAAATCAAATATGTCATGAACTAGCTAAACACAATGGTCAAGCTAAATAGATAAACAGATGGTCAAGCTAAAGTGAGAGTGAGTGAGAGAATCCAGAAAAAATAAGATGCATGAAGAGGACATCCATTTTTAATAAGTAAAAGTAATATGATTTATAGGTAAATTAGCACAAAGGTCCCAAGCTTCTGCCATTTCATAGCAGTGTGACCTTGGGTAGGTAACTGAACCCTTCTAAAATGCCCTAAGCCTCATTTACCTCATTTGTCGAATATAATCACTTCATGGAACTTTTGTATGAATTAATTGTAATTGCACATGAAATATACTTAATCTAGTGTAAAGTACTCAATAAATGCTAAACACTATTATCAAAATTTGTGTTAGATTGTATCAGTCTTTTCTAAAGTACTTAAAATGTTGTCAGAGTATAATATTCCCAACATGTCTACTCACCCTCAACACAATGAAATTATATTCTCTCTGATCTGATGCTGCAACTCTATGGAATTACTGGTTTTTACATAAATGGCTAATAGAAGACATAATGGATACTTATATATAAGTTATATATTCCCTGAATGTACTATGCATACATATGCCATGCAAACTCTTTATCCTAATTTCCCCCTTATCACCAACCTGCTTATCAAAAATCTGATTAAGATCACAGCTAAAAATTTTGACAGAAATACTTAACACATTAAGGAGAACTTGACTCACATTTCTAGCATGTCCTTGCTTTCTTTTAGAAATGATTTAAAATTTATCTCCTTTAAAAAAGAAACATTGAATGCTTGTAAGAATCAGAGTAATTCAGTTTTAGCCTTTATGGCTTTCATGATCAATATTTTTCTTATACTGTCAAATAAGTGATGGCTATTTAACCAAGACTCTATTTAAAAGGACTTTCGAATTGCTCTGAATTAAGTAAAAATGATCCTAGGAAGGGGATAGAGAATATAGATGGCTATAGGTTTTCCCATTATATCTTACTTGGAATTCATTTTCTCTGCCTTTACCTCATCAGCCCTCATAGCTGAGTTCAGTTGTGACAACTTTTCTGTTATTTTACTTTTCTGCATGTATGTGTGTATATGTAGAAGAAGAAGAAGACAAAAAGGAAGATACATATATACCATCATCTCATTTTTTTCTTGGGATTTTCCAAGGAGCTAACTAGAAATTATCCATCCTAGTACCTGATCTTGTCCTAAACACCACTAGTGCAACCCCAATATCAGCTGAGTTTGTGCCATCATTCAATATTTACATAGATTTGTGACAAGCCTTCCTAAATGGTCAGCCCAAACACAATCCCAGTATTTGACATTGGAATTCCTCTTCCGAAAGAACATGTTCTCATGAGTGTCTTACCTCCTGTGTTGCTCATGACTCTCTTAATTATGGTGACCCATAGGTTGACTATTCATCTCTGATTTCTCCAAAACATCACCCACGCCAGTCATTTGTAGGTACAGCAAGTTTGACCAAGAAGAGGAATCCAGGATGGGGCAGTGGCTCACACCTGTAATCCTAGTAGTCTGGGAAGCTGAGGCAAATGGATTGCTTGAGCTCAGGAGTTTGAGACCAGCCTGAGCAAGAGTGAGACCCCATTTCTAAAAAAAAAAAAAAAAAAAGTAGCAGGGTAATGTGGGGGGATCCTGTAGTCCCAGCAAGGAAGGGAGACTAAGGCAAGAGGATCACTTGGAAAAAAAGAAGAAGAGGAATGCAGTGCAGCAAAATTTCCTAAACTGTATACCAGTGAATGATTTTTAGACCTGTTCTTCAGAGGCGTTTGGCCACAGCCACCAACCAGGAATTTCTCAATAATCACAGAGTTCCAACATCTCTAGCTGCATATCATGTTCTTTTCTCTCCCATTCTCTCTCTACCTCATCTATATTTCTATCTTTATCCACTTTGCAAGGGATAAGGTCTAACTTGCTACCTTCTCCTATTTGTATTAAATTTGTATTAATTTTTTTTTTTTTTTTGTAGAGACAGAGTCTCACTTTATTGCCCTGGGTAGAGTGCTGTGGCGTCACACTGCTCACAGCAACCTCCAGCTCTTGGGCTTAAGCGATTCTCTTGCCTCAGCCTCCCTAGTAGCTGGGACTA
>CAUYON010000837.1:0-30251 GCA_963573935.1 Arctocebus calabarensis
TGAAGAGCCAGCAGGCTGGATGACAGGCAAGGAGGGGGACCTCCAACCTCCACCAGAGGCTCCAATTGCCAAAAAGGCTGGACAACTGCTGAGGAGACACCTGTGCCTTGGTGTCTCCTTCACTTCACACTTAAGACTAAACGTGGAACCCCCATCTCCTATGCCTAGGTCAATTTCTTGTGAATTTCCTAGGCCTCAATCCCATGAAAGGACTGTATCCATTCATTGATACATTCATTCACCTTGCCCCTGGTGGAAGGGACTGTATTCATTTGTTTCCTGGACAAGGAACCCATACACCTATATATACCCTGAGACTAAAGGCCTAAAGGAGGAGATGGGGAAAGACTGGGAGAGAAACAGAGAGAGCTACTCTCTCCCCACTAGAATTCTCTCCCTCTACCAGGAGCCTTAATGTTTTCTGTATTCTTTTCTGTGCATAAATTCTGTCTTACAAAAAAAAAAGAAATTGATGGCTTAAATTGAAAAGGTAGAAATCTTAGAACATTCCTGCAAAATTGCTGCAGAAAGGAAAAACATGTCAGGGAAGTGGGCATGTTGGAATCCATTTCACATGAAAGAGCTTAGAAATCTTTCAAAAGTGTCATTGTATAATGTTCTATGTATTTTGAAGACTTGTTATAAATAGGATTTCAGCTATATTTCTATCAATAGACTGAGTACATGTTTAAATGATATTTAAAACATAAATAAAATAAATTATTACATTTATTTCAGTTATTAAATTTTATGTTTCAATGCAGTTACTAGAAAATTAAAATTACCTATATGACATTATGTTTTTAAAACATTTTAATCCTTTTCCAAAATATAGAAAAATAAGGAATACTACCCAACACATTCTATGAAGCAAACATCACCTTGATACCCAAACCAGGAAAAGACCCAACAAAAAAAGAAAATTATAGACCAATATCACTAATAAATATTCATGAAAAAATATTCACAAACAAAATCCAACAACACATTAAACAAATTATACACCATGACCAAGTGAGTTTTATCCCAGGGTCTCAAGGCGGGTTCAATATATATAAATCAATAAACATAATTCAGCACATAAACAAAATAAAAAATAAAGCCCATATGATTCTTTCAAATGATGCAGAAAAACTTTTTTTTTAATTTTCTTTTTTTGTTTATAATTTAATTGAATCATAATTGGGTACATTGGTGCAATCATAGGGTACAATGTGCTTCATATACATTCAGAAATATTTTTATCGTACTGTTACAGATAGCCTTCATGGCATTTTCTTGATCACTATATAAAGACATTGATACTCTATCTTTAATAAGTTTCACCAGTACCCTGCTAAGATGCACCGTAGGTGTGTTCCCACTAATTGCCCGCCCTCCACCCATCCTCCCCCCTCCCCGCCCCTCCCCTCCCTTCCCCGTTCTCTGTATTCTTGTGTTATAATTGGGTTTTAGCCTTCATAAGAAAGCTATGTATTAGCTTCATATTAGGGCTGAGTACATTGGATACTTTTTCTTCCATTCTTGAGATACTTTGCTAAGAAGAATATGTTCCAGCTCCATCCTTGTAAACACAAAAGAGGCAAAGTCTCCGTCTTTCTTTAAGGCTGCATAGTATTCCATGGTATACATGTACCACAATTTGGCTTAATCACTTCTTAAAAGACCCACATCTTAAGTGTTACAGTGATGATGACCTTTCCAACTCATGAAACATGAGGGATGCATTCAAACCACAGCATTCTTCCCTGGCTCCCACACTTCATGTCCTTCTCACAATGCAAATGACATTCACTCCAACCCAATACCCCCAAAGTGTGAACTCATTGTGGCATCAATACAAAAAAACAAGATCTCATCTAAACTAAGTCTGCATGAGACTCAAGGAATGACTTGTCTAGAAGCAACTGTTTTTCACCCATGAGTTTTTGAAATCAAAACAAGTTATCTACTCCCAAATATAATGATGGGATGGGCATATTCCCATAATAATCCAAAATATTCCCATTCCAAAAGGGAGAAGGAGATACGAAGAAAGAGGTTACTCAATCCCTTTTAAGTTCAAAACCCAACAAGAAAAACAATGTTAAATCTTAAAGCTGGAGAACAATCTCCTTGGACACTGTGTCTCGTAACCTAGGCACACGGAGGGGGCTGACCCCAAAGCATCGCCCAGCTTCACTCCTGTGCCTTTTCTGAGCAAGGTCATGCTTTAGATCTCTAGGGTTGGAGGTGCACAGTGGTGGACTCACAATTCTATGGTCTTGGGGTTAGTCCGACTTCCATAACTCCACTAAGCTTTTCTCTCTGAGGACTCAGCAGAAAATCTGCTCAGATTTCTGGCTGAGCTATCAAATGGTCTGAGGCATTCTATAAAGTCTGGGTAGAGGAATACATGTCCCCATAGCTCCAGCATTCTGCGAGCCTGCAGAATTGGCCCCACATGCACACTGGCAACATTTGCCACTTATACCCCCCAAAGGGTGGGTCGAGCTGCCCCTGGGGTCACGGGAGCCACGGATGGGGTATTGGAAGAGGGCTGCACTAGAATGTGGGAGGCACAGTCCTAACGCAGCCCTGGGCAGTGAACCTGTGGAGGATGCCCTGGGCCCATTTTCTAAGGTCATTCTGCTATGTGGCTCTGTTATTAAAAATACTGAATTTGGTTTTAATGAAAATTATGGCAGAACTATATGTTATCAAATGGTCAACACTTTCGGCCAAGAATACCAGTCATTTCATAGGGTTCAGGCTAACATAATGGAAAGTTGGGGTTGGAGCTTGGTGAGTGGTATACGTAGGTCACTATGAAAACTTGATCCAGACTGTGTCCATTATTTCACTTCCAGGAAACACACAGTTGACAGCATCTTTTCTGATTCGTCTGTGCAGGTTTTAACTTGCTCGGCTTACTGTGTTGCTAGGCGGGCTTCATTTGTTTCTGTCTATGAGGTTTTTACCTTTCTGGATTTTTATGTGTCCCAAACCTTCAGAATGACCCACATATGTGTTGACCAAGGATGAGATAAGAGAAGGCTCTGTCCGTAACTTCCATAGCAAGAAATCAGTCAGGCCTGAAGCTGAGAGGTCCAAAAACAGTAGGGGTTTTAGGTGTTATCTCAATGTATGGGAGCAACTGTCCAAAGGAATAAGAGAAATGGTGAAAAGGGTGTGTGGTGACTCATACTGTAATCTCAGCACTTGGAGGCCGAGAAGGGAGGGTCATTGGAGGCCAGGAATTTGAGGCCATCCTGGGCAACATAGCAAGACCTCATGTCTAAAAAACTAACATTAATAGTGAAAACCCTGCTCTGAATGTGGGATCCAGCAAACACGGGCAGGGAGCAGAGAGAGAGGAAGCACGGTGATCCTATCCCACTGAGCGGCTCGCATCTTCAAACCGTGCTATCCATATAACTGTCAGGCAAACACCGAATAAATTTAAAGTCAAAGAACAGTGAAGAACCGAAGTTTAAGGGAAAAGTAGAGCCTTGCTCCCAATGCCGTAAGAAAGCAGCGTGAGCTCTTACACCCGACGGGTCCGGGGAGGGCCCCCACCAGCAGACACCAAACCAACAACAGAGTCAACCAGATGAGTTCGCCACCGATTTCTCCTCGTGACTCTTTGCTGGGCTGTTGAAAAGTCTTGCCTATAAAGGGCCCATGTTTATATATCTAAGCAGGACTTTTCACCAAGAAGTATAAATAGTCTGTGATGGCTGAAGGAAACATTTATAGTTAATAATTAATTAAGTCAAAATGAAAACCTGAGCTAGACTAAACAATGATGGGGGATGTGCTGAAGGGTCAGAGAAAACAGCTCATTACTCTACAAAAATGTGTTTTCCTTTATATTTTGTTTTAAATTTGGAGTCCTGCTTAAATATATTGTTCGTGGCAATGTGGCTCTATCTAGGCTCATAGCTCCTTTAGTACACTATTCCATTGGGTACATGAATCCTTTAGTACACTATTCTGTTGGGTACATGAATCCTTTACTACACTATTCTGTTGGGTACATGAATCCTTTAGTACACTATTCCATTGGGTACATGAATCCTTTAGTACACTATTCTGTTGGGTACATGAATCCTTTAGTACACTCTTCCATTGGGTACATGAATCCTTTAGTACACTATTCCGTTGGGTACATGAATCCTTTAGTACACTATTCTGTTGGGTACATGAGTCCTTTAGTACACTATTCCATTGGGCACATGAATCCTTTAGTACACTATTCCATTGGGTACATGAATCCTTTACTACACTATTCTGTTGGGTACATGAGTTCTTTAGTACACTATTCTGTTGGGTACATGAGTTCTTTAGTACACTATTCTGTTGGGTACATGAATCCTTTAGTACACTATTCTGTTGGGTACATGAATTCTTTAGTACACTATTCTGTTGGGTACGTGAATTCTTTAGTACACTATTCTGTTGGGTACATGAAAGCACATTTGAGCACATGGCAGCTGGCTTATTTACTCCCCCATCTACCATGAACCCAATATGCTCACAGCCTCACAAAACAGAATGATAAATAGTGGCATGTCTAATAAAATAAGACAGTTTACCCACATTATAATACATGAGAAATGCCCAGCAAAATTAAGTTTCCTCCTGAGAAAATACAAACCATACAGAAGTTAAAAATAGTATCAACTCAAAGGTGCCTTGGTAAATGTAATATGATGATGAATTGATTGGTAGGAAATATTTCCATGGAGAGAATGCTTCTGCCCTGATTTTCAGTGAAATAGTCAGGACGATGGAAGCCAGGCTGGAGGAAGTGAGAGAATACGTGGCGTACGAGAGAAAGTGTAGATTAATGCTCTGAGAAATTTGATTATAATGCTTTCAGCAAAATAAGCAGGAAGACATGATGGTCAAATTTGTTTTTCTGTTGTTTTTTTTTTTAATGTAAATTTCCTTTTGCATGCATTTGAAAGTTCATAGTGATGATCAAAAATAAAAAAAGATTGAAAATGTAGGAGAAGGGAAATGAGAGAAGTAAAGAAAGGAGAAAGTAAGGAAGGAAAGATTTAATAGAGTTCTCAGCGTTTACACCAGTTTCTGGGAGATATCCCATTTGCTCTTCACGACGAATCTTGTGTTTTGGACGTAGAAACTGAGGTTGAGAGCTAGCGGCAGCAATGGTATTCAAAATCCAGTGTGTTTGGATCCACAGTAAACCCTGTTCTTGAATCCCATGCCTTTGAACTTCACAGGTCACAATGATGCCAAACTAATATTCAGTTCTTTCCAGAGCAGAAGGAAATTAGAAAAAGATAGCTGTACTGTTTGTCATTTTCCCAAACAAACCATTTCTTAAAAGTCAAAAGCGGGTGAAGAATGAGTTAGATCAGGACTGACCACAGAGCATACAAAAGGCAATAAAAACAGAGTCGGTGCACAGGAAGACCCTTCTGCCTGCCCTATGTACCACGCAGCCTCACAGGGAGAATGCACATTTACTTAACAGAGCAGACAGCCCCGCATCTGTTGCAGTCCTACAACCAGGAGAAAGTCCGCACAGACAAAAACTATTACCGAGCCGAGCAGACTCGCTTACTTCTGCCTTTCTGAGCTGTTCCTCGGCCCCTGCCGAAGGTGCCCCTGAGACATCTCAGCCAGCACAGTGAAAGGTAAAACGACTCACAGCAGATCTGTTAAACGAGGCTAGCACATTCAGAAGGAAATACCGCCCCCAAACAGCATTGCCATTAGCAAAAAATATAGTATTTATTAAGCACTCCACTGCCTGGAGTACCCTCTTGTAACCAGTAAAGATTAGGAGTTAAAGGCCATAGGAAACGGGAATTTGCCTTTTGCAAACACAGACAGGGAGTCCTTTATGGTCTTGCATGGATTGCACAGATCCTGCTCGGAGAGGGACTGTTTTCCACCTCACCTCAACGGCCAATGTCATTCAAGCCCCCAGGGCCCTTGGGAGGCGTCATTTTGGTTTTCCTTTCCTCCAGTTGTCCTGTGGGTCAAAACACAACTCCCCGTGCAGGACAGGAAAACTGAAGTTTCTCAAGAGCATGTTTGTGGCAGGTTCCATTCCCAGCCACCTCCAGAGACAGCGTCGAGCCGCACCTGACACAGGACAGGTGCCTAAGAAATGCTCATTTCCACTAGGAAGGAACGACCAGGAGACCAAAAGGATGGACAGCCATTCACGGGGAGTGGAGTTGAGATGGGGGAACGGGGAAATCACCGATACAGAAATCGGTAGCTCTAACCAAGCCAACGCTATAAAATAAAGGAATTTGAATTTGTTATTTTCTTGCCGTGACCTAACTACAAAGGCAGAGCAGTTATGTGGGACACACCCCACTGCCCAGAACCCCCCATCAATGACCATGGAGAGTTGATATCAAAATACTCTAGATCCTCACCCCTCCTGTAGGCTAGACCTCAGGGGCTCCACCCCCTTTTAGGTTTTTAACCAGCGTCTACGCAGATGGCCAGATTCTTTTGCAAGCTTCAAACTCCTGTGTCCAGCATGCTGGAGGCACCTCCACTCGGGTACCTTGCAAGCGTTGCAAATGCCACCTTCAAAACTAAAGTCATGTCTTCCTCTTTCTTAATATTCTTTCAGTTTCAATCACTGGATACACCATTCCCCACCCATCCAAGTGAGAAAATCAGGATTCATTCTGGGCCTTCCCCTGGCCCTCAGCTCGGGGCTCACACATTCCATCTTTTGAGTCTCCTAACTTTGCATCCTCAACCTTCTCTACACCAGCTCGTCATTCCCGGCCTCGGCAGCACTCCTAACTTATTTTCCTGCTGATGACGTTGCCCAACTCATCCTTGATCTTGTGCAGGTATTCCCAACTGTCAGTGGCTCCTTATTCCCGACAGGACCAAGTGCCCAGCCTCTTTGCCTGCCGCTCTGTCCCTCCGTAAGCCATTCTTCCACACTCAACTCTGCGCACTTGACTTCACAATGGATGCTCTAGTAAATCTGACTGACGCACGGCTTGCTCCTCCTCCGTGTTTGCACAGCATTTTAAACATCACACTGGAATTGTCTGTTTCCTCAGCCTGACTTTTCAAAGCTAGAGTCTGTGATGTATATGTCCCAACACATACAACATCCATTCCAACACACCCAGCCTATGATAGGGAGACAACCAGGGAGAAAATATTTTTTGAATAGAAATAAACTTTGTTTAGCCATGTACTGTCCTTCCAGTGACTGGGATCTATCTTGCAAGCCACGGACCACTGGCACAAGCCGCGTGGTGTTCCACGGCGCATTCTGGTGGCAACATGGAGGATGGCAGGTTGAAGGGAAAGTGGCTGTCTGGGAGCTGCCATTTAGACTACCTACTTTTTTTCTTTCATGATTATAATGTATAACTATATATATATATATATATATATATTTCTCTTTATTGCTTCTTGACTTACTGTCTCCCTAATGGCCAGTATCTTCTCTACCAAACACAGAATATCCAGCGTCTAACACAATTCCTGCTGCAATCTTCAGGGCAGGCCTTTATGGCAAAGGAGAAAAAAGCTAAAATAACAGGATCTATTCCGGCCTGGACCTGGCCCGTGGTAGACGGTGAAGGCATTGATGATTTCTGCAACATAGTTCTAAATGTACCAAAATATGGGTTGATTGAAAGAATAAGGGGCAGTTGATAGACGGACATATGAGGAAGCAGGAAGAGAAAAATGGCACCAGCAGAATCTGGGTGGCAGGTGTATCAGTTTTCACCCTAAAATTCTTTCAACTTTTCTAAATGTCCGCAAATTTTCATAATAAATATTGAGGAGAATAAAGCATTCATGACCAGTATGGACTGCCCCCAAATGGAAATGAGGGATGGGCAGGAACAAGATGAAGAAATGACTCACGTTCCCTCCTCGTGCCCACTCCCACCTCACCCCTCCCCCCAGCTGCCACCCCGCTGAGGAGCCCAGCAGCCCCGAGTGTCTGCATGTCGTAGGGCCCCACCTTGCTCAGCTTCAGATCCAAATGCTTAATAAGCCACCAAATCAGTCTATTTCCAGAGGTTACAGTCTGTGCAGAGAAAGACAGAAAGCTTGTCACTGCCAAACCCTCTTGTTAATATTGAAATGGGAAGCGAAATTTCCCCCACTTGCAAATGAAACTAGAAACCTCTTCTCCTTGGCCCTCAAAGGTCTAGGGGGTGGGGGCTTTTTGATTTGGAGAACTCTTTTTTTCAAGTATACAAAATGCTTTTTTTTCCTTTCTGTCTGTCTGAGCTATTTGGCAAGGGCATCCACTATCTCTAAACATGCTGAAAATTTACCTGGAAAAGCCTCCAGATTGCTCATTAAGAGAAAATCACATCAGTTGTAAAATGAGATTTTGTTTTGTTTTCCAATCTTTTCAATACTTTGGATTGTAAGGGTTTTCTTCCAAAAATACCACCTAAGTCAATGCACCTATTCTCTGGGTTCTTGTCCTGACCCCATGAAGAGAAGGCAGCTGTTGGCCTGGCCCAAGGTGGACACTGACTCTTTCATGCAAATACGTCTTTCTACTCCTATGGCCAAGCACCTTGCAGGTATTGCCACATGTTTGCGCAAGTGGTGAGAAAATATTAAACATCACACATTCTCTGCAGAGACTGGACAGTAGTTAGCAGCAGATAGCAGCAGGAGGGGACAGAGAGGGCAGAAGGGTCCTCTCTGCAGGAGGCCTGAGCCCATCCCCCTGACTCCTCGGCCACTGATCTGAGCAATAAGATGAAGTTAACCGCTGATCCACTCTCCCATTGCTTGTTTCAGCTTAATCTCTCCTAGGCATCCATCATAAACAACTAATTCTAGACCCCCTTGGAAGGGGCAGAAGATTTGACTGTGCACTGAGACCCCTTAACCATTCCCTGGGCAGGAAAGCTGCACCGGGATAATATTGAGTGTTTCAATGAGTGCATAAAGCATGGCTTGCAAATGGGTGCCCTCCAATCCATCAAGGACACGTGTATAGAATTATTTCTGTTCTTCACACTGGACAAGTAATGTAGAAACATAAAGATAAAAAATATGAGCCTGGTCCTTGAAGAATTAGTGTCTAATGAGGGAGACAATTACAATATAATATACTGATTGCAGCTGTGTACACACACGTACTCATCTCATTTTAATAAAGTCACACTTAACGTTGTCTAATGTTGAAAGTTGGAGATAAAGGCAGCTATGCAGAGAAAGGCTTCAGAAGGAGCGGGTCAATGCCAAGCTCATGTGAGCTCCCAAAGAAAGACACATTTATTCTATATTTGCCACAGGTGGTCAGTACTCAGTGCTGAAAGAGGCAGACAACAGTCCTGCCTTATGGAAGCTTCTGATCTACTGGGGCTGGAAGACTAGGAAAAGGAACTTCCCGAGTAAACCAGGTCATTCCTCGGGGCAGGAGGGATACTTTGTGCCAAGGCCCTAGGCCAGGGAAGAGATGAACGTAGCCGGCAACTGGTTGTTGAGTAAATCGGTGGTTCTCCCTTTTGTCTTTACATTCATTTATTTATTTTTATTTCAATAGATTTAATGGGTACAAGTGGTTTTTTATTATGTGGATAAGTTGTGTGGTGGTAAAGTCAGGGATTTTAATATACCATTCACCCAAATAGTGTACTCTATTTGACAGGTAAGTTTTGATCCCTCATCCCACTCCCACTCTCCCCGCTCTGAGTCTTCGGAAGTCTATTATACAACTGTGACCATGCACAGCTGTCACTTAGCTGCCACTTACAAGAGAGTACTTGAAGAATTTGTTTTTCCATTCCTCAGATACTTCACTTGGAATAACAGCTTCCAGTTCCACCCAAGTTGCTGCAAAGGATACTGTTTCATTCTTTCTTAGGGTGGAGTATCCACAGAATGTATATACACCACATTCTCTTTATCTATTCATCAGCTGATGAATAC
Organism: Arctocebus calabarensis; assembly: GCA_963573935.1. NCBI lineage: Eukaryota > Metazoa > Chordata > Mammalia > Primates > Lorisidae > Arctocebus > Arctocebus calabarensis. The sequence continues at coordinate 9,916 of CAUYON010000837.1, forward strand.
TTAGGTTGAGTCCATGTTGTTGCGATTGGGAATTGTGCAGCGAAAGAGCACACCTGCCCATATGAGAGCAGGTGTCTTTCTGATGACTTGTCTGGGCATTTATTAAGCAAATATTTGTGACAGGGAACGACTTGGGCTAGGGAACAGTGAGAACAAAGAGATATTTCCCTTTGGCCTTCCATCCGTGAAATACTCTGGATGAAGAGGAAAATACAGAAAATAATGATGCCTTTGCTTTCATCATCCAGATTGAACACACAGTAAAATTTACTTTCTCAACTATCGCTAAGTAAAACACGACAGACAGAGTGACAAGCTGAAGCCCCTTTCTGTCCCTGACTCGTTCTACTGTCAGTCTTGCCCACAACTGTGCTTCAATTTTAGTGTTTAACATGCAACTTTTATGATTTCCTGAAAAACCAAAAATTACTATTTCTATCCTTCTCCAAACAAGTCAAGGACTTTATGATGTTTCAACTACTCATTTAAAGCTGGTCTCTGTGTTCTTTTTTCTTGTTATCTACACATTAAGTTTTGTATTGTTCTTTTTTCTACATATTTCACCTTTATCAAGACCAAGACATTCTGTTAATTTCTGTGCTCTCCGTTTTTACTTGTGTCTATTTGTTCTGCCTGGATTCACTTTTCTTCTTTGTTGAGTATTTCTTCCTTGGTTCTCTAACGAGTGAGCTGCAGTGGGTGAATTCCACTAATATTTGCTTACCTGAAATTTTCTTTATTTCACTCTCTCTCAAATGATAATTTACATGAGTATAAAATTATAAATTGACAGTTATTTTTCTCTCATTACTTTGAAAACACTATACCAACGCCTTCTGGCATCTATTCTGACAAAAAGAAACCTCTGTCAGTGTATTTGTAATTACTTTCTTGCTAAGCTACCTCTTCTCCCTTTCAGCTTTAAGGTTTAAAAGAAAACCTTAATATTGGATAGTTTTATGGAGAAGGTGTAATGTGATGGTTAGGTTCATATTTATTTATTTGATTCAGTTCTCCTCTCTTTTTTTCAACTGCGGAAAATTAACACCCATTCTACCTCCAAAAATCTCTTTTCTACCATTTTCATGATTTTTATTGTTTTATAGCTCTTTGTATATTTCTGATAAATTTGTTTGTCTTATCTTCTAATTTACTAATTGTTTGCCCGCCTTATTCAGCCTGGAGTTTACTTCATTGCGTGTTTTACTTCGGTGATTAGACGTTTAATTTCCGATTTAACTTTTGAATTATTCAAATATACACGTGTTTCCTGTTTAACTAAGAGCCTGTTTTGGTTCGTGACATGATTCTTTCCACATTGTTCATTGTCCTTTACATATTTTTGAAAGTCTTTATTCCAGCCCATTTTATTATTTTTATTTCTTGTCCCAGGATTTACTGACTGCCTTTTAATATTTTCTGGTGTGTTTTGTAAATTTGGAGTGTGGACTCCCCAAGGATGGGGGAGTGTTACTATCTCTGTGTGTGGGAGGGAGAATTCTGTGTCCTCACTGACTCTCTCCCCAACTCTGTCTTCCTTCACTTGGGGCCCTGGAGCCCCTGGACAGAACAAGATCTTCTATGGGATCATTGGAGCTCTTGCCCCAGAAATACTCAACACAAACATTCATGGAGCCTGTAGATTTCCCAGCCCATGATTGAAAGGTGCACAGCTTTGTACAAACTAAAAAGGCATGGTTTTTCTTACCAGGAGGAAGAACCGCTCTCTAGCGCAACAGAGGAGCAGTTATCCCAGACAACTTCGGGCAGCTCAGCCCCAATTACCCAAAAGGGTCTGATGCCAAACTGTGCTGCCCATCTGGAACCCAGAGTCCAGCAGAGCTCCATCAGGCCCTTGACTCCAAATTTCTTTTCATTCTCTGAACTTCAGGGATCTGTTTCTATTTTTGAAACATTATGGGCTTTTCCCCTTTTCTTATACCTTAATCCATCATTTCCACATTCAAGAAGCAGCAAAGTCAAGTGCCCTCAAAGCAAAACCTTAGAATCTCATTCTGACATGCCATCCACTCATCCAGGTCAGATGGTGGCTCATTCTCTCCTCTCTGCTCTGTCCACAGTTATTCCTCTGCTTGGAATGTCCTTCCCAGCTTCTACCTTCCGACTTCTTCAAGACTCTACTCAAGCCTCTGCTTTTCCAAGACTTTTTCCATAACAACCTCCAGCATCCTTTCCCAGCTCCCTTCCTTGTCGCCTCCCTCACTAGGTCCTGAGAGCAGAGATTGGGCTGATTTCCTGCCACGTGTGCTCTTAACTGTCATGGTAAGAGCGCTCGATCAAGTACTGAGTGAATGAGCAGTTAATGAAGACATATTTGCTTGAATTTTAGGGAGTCTCCAGTAGACAGAGCCTTATTTTCACTTTTCTAAAATCTACTAGCAAAACTAAAACTAAGAAGTGAAACCAAAATAACTTTTCTCTTAAAGACATCTCAGACTCGTGAACCTGTACTCTGATGGCCCCAAAGTATGTAGAAATTCTGCAGTGTCTTCCAGCACCATGAAACCCAAAGCAGTTTCTTTTTGCCATGTGAAAGGAGCAATAGGATTAGTGGAGAAATTATGCAAACTTTCCCTGGAAAATAAAAAGAATTTTTTAAAAAAAGAACCCACAGGCAAACTTCTGAAAAGCCAAAGTCAATGAGTTTCACTTTCCTTGCAGAACTCTCTGCACCGCCCTATAAAATAACGTGGATGGCTAAGTCTCACTAAAATGTAAGAAAATCAAGGTGCCACATATCATCAAGGAACACCAAACATACACGTGTGTAGATGGGAACTGCACTCCCACGCAACTAAGTGAATCAAGGGATGAACGAGAAAATTTAAGCAAAAATTATTTTTAAGGTAATTGACACTCTAAATATAGGAACAACTTATAGTTCTCCCCAAATACATTTTTCTCCCAAGACTATGAATTTGCAATACTGTTCTTTGCAGTAGAGTGGTCTCTCCTACCTTGATTAAGTAAATAAGACTCAGCTGAAATTCTCCTCTGGAAGGCACCTGGCTCCCTACTACCCTTTCCGTAGGTCTATCACAACAAGTACTGGGATTATTTCTTCACCTGCCTACTCGTCATCAAACCGTGGGCCCTCTGAGGACGACATGCCTTCGAGGACCCAACGTATTCATCTCTGAATCCCAGCCCAGCCCTGTGCTTAGCACATGATAGGTATGAAATAAGGTTTTAGTAAAGGAATGAACAAACAAAACCCATGAGCAGAACTGTTCTGCCATGTATTTTCCATCGAGGAACAAAGCAATAAACAACTCTTACTTTATCAAAAGGTCCCCTACTAAACACAAGTCTACCAGGGCGTCTGTAAAAGCGTTGCCAACTTTCAGGGTGAACAACATAGTCCTCCTAAAATTAAAATAGGCAAGCTCCCCTAAAAATCACCTATTTTATACCAGCAAATAAACACTCAAATGACATGTTTTTCTATTAAAAACTCATGGGCCTTAAATTTCTTTTTAATCACAGGCTTTAGTATTATTACACGTGTTCTATTAACAGGCATATCCAATGAATTCCCTTTCATAAACACTAGTAAGTTCAGCGCAAACCAGCCAGGTGATTAATTTATAATTCTTGACACATTAGGGAGGTGAGTTGGAGGTAAGAAACAGTGAGTAAGTCCTAAGATGGGCTGCCTTTCGGGCCAGGGCCGCGGACACACACGGAGAAGGGCCACATGCAGACACCTGAGCACACGTACGCACAGGAACACGCCCCCCGTGAACACCCACTGTGCTGAACTGGCATCGGACCCAAGTTTGACAAACCAATGCCTGAAGGCAAACAGCCGAGCCTAAACTGTCGCAGGTTCCCTTTCCCATAAAAATAATAATAACGAATGAAAATATTTGGCGCTCGGCCGGAGCCTAATGCAACACAATTTCTAAATTTGGCCTCCTCCTCCCCCCCACACACGCTCCCCACTTGCTCTGTGCTCTCCCTCTTGCCTTTCTGCACAGGGTACTCACCCTACCTCCAAGAAACAGTCTTTCGGTGGCTGCCTCAATGCCCGATGGCTAGTGCAGGCTTTCTCCCTAAATTTCACAAGCAGGGAAGGTGATGGGAACCGAGCAGCCGATAACATGCTGTGTGACCTCAGGAGAGTTGATTGCCCTCTCTGTGCTACATGAGTAAATTTCCATGTGATGACGCCTTTCCCTTCTGATTTTCTGTGTAGGGCTTTAGAGCACAGAGCGTGTTCAAATCTCAGCCATTTACTCCCCGGCAGAGGGACCTCAGGCACGTTGCTCCACCTCTCTGCACGTCCACTTATTGTCTGTCCAGTCTGATGAGGATGCCGATGAGGACTGTGGTGAGGAGATGCCACCAGGGCTACAGTGAGGACTGGAGGACAGTTGCCAGTGAAGCCTCAGAAGGGGCTGGCTCGTGCTGTTCCACACACAGGCCAGCGACTGCTTCCCTGTAAAACCCAGTAGTGATTTCTGGACATCATAGGATCAGCCCTTTCTATCTCACTGCTATAGTTCAGAATAAAGGACGGATAAAGACAGATTTAACACCTCCTTCTAGCCACTCGAGGGGGACAGTTCTGCCTAATCACTAAACCCGTGACGCTCGGACCTCACAGATCAATCAGGCCTTGTTGAGTGTCGATGACTCTTCTGGGCGAGGTTGAGGACGGAAGTCAGGAGTGAAGTGTGCTGGCCAGGCAGGGCCGGGGACTCACACGGAGCCCTGGCCACACGGCGCTTGGCAGCATCCAAGCCTCTTCATCTCTCAATTTCACGGTCACCAAAAATCACACATAAAAAGCCCAATGACTAAATGAATATGGAAACTGAACAGCTTTAAAAAACCCTGGAATGTGGTCAGTCTGGGTCACCTTCAAGGCATGCTGTGGCCGCCTGGGGTGATGGGAGGTCAGTGGCTGCAGCTTCTGCTGGGGAATAGAAGGGACATGAAAATCGTATTTCAATTATCAATGCAGAGACCTTCACAGGGTCTAAATAAAACAAACATAGTTCCGATTATTCAATCTTCCAATAGCCTGGTTCATAAGCAGATCTCCTTCTAAGCGAGTCACTGGAAACCGCTCTGTAAAAAGCCGTGTTTATTTTCTTTTTCTAAAAGTTTGAGTACATTGCTTAGCAATAATAACAGGGCAGGAATCAACAGTGATGTAAACAGGGGCCAGAGGATGAGAGAGCAGAATAATTACCCTTGACCGGCTTGTACGGCTGGGCCCAGGGAGAATGTGCTCTGTCCCTATCATTCCTGCCCTCCCGGGCACTGTCCTGAAGGCCCGAAGGCTGAGGATCTCTCCCCAGAACACCCCCGAGCAGCTGTGTGACCCGAGAAATCTGTCAGCCTCTCTGTGCCCACGTGTTCCGTGAGATCAGCTCCCGCCAGCCCGTGTGTTCTGAGGTTTGAAGCATATCCATAAGGCCTAGTGTTTCTGCTTCTCAGCCGTGTACCTTTACCAAGTCAGCTACGATAACATGGCCAGCCAGCTCTCTACCCTACAGGGTTACTATGAAAATAAGATGAATGTTATAGAAATGGATGGGCTCCATAAGTAAATAGCAACATAACACACAAATCCAATGAGTTATCAGCATGATAATTAATATTTCATGAGGGCTTACTACGAGCCTGGCACTATTCTGAATTCACCTATGCTGCCCTTGTGCTTTGACCTATGAGCAAAATACAAGTATTATTTCCCTTTTAGAGATAAAGAATGGAGCTGACTCAGCATGGGTCCCCCAAATTGCAGAACTTGAGAGAAGGCCTTCTTTGCAGGTTGTTTTATTTGGATAAATGATGACAAGGGGCATGCCTGGCTAGCAGGGCTGCAAAGATGGCAGTCAGGATCTAAGGACCCAGAAGGGCTCACGGGGACTCCTCTGAGCAGCTAGATAGATGCACCTCAGAGCTGTCACCTAAAGGGCAAGAGAGGTCCCGCGTCGTTCCTGACACAGCCACTTCAGGAAGCAGCGTGGACAGGGTGGGGCGACCTGTCTTTGACCCACAGATGTGTTCTCCAGCAACAGCCAGAGCACAGCAGACTTTGGGAAGGAATAAATGACTAAGGGGAGGAAGAAACTGAACAGCCTAAAAGGTTTTGGTGAACTGGGGAACAGAGACTCCAGTGAAGGTGGAAAAGAGCCCTCAGACAAAAGAAAGGAACAGGAAAGGTTCAAACTGGTGACTGTTCCTCCCCATAGGCTAGTGACGGTGTCCTTACCGTCCACGCCTTGAAATCAGCAAGTGGTTAACCTGGAAGGACCGTGACCTGCCACCAGCTGAGGATGGTCTGGGAAGCCCTGGGGTTGTCATTCCAAGAAGGATGATCCCTACTTTCTCCTGATTCCCTTCAACCAGCATGCCCGGGGAAGGAAAGAGGGATCATCGGGGTGACAGTGAGAGCGAGCGTGAGGACAACGAGCGTGGGGGCTTACCATGCCAGGGAATAGCCAGAGTGCTTTCCCCGCATTCAGCCATTCATTATCCCAGGCTCCTGGGGGACAGAACAACTGCTACCCCACTTCCACAGAGGGTACATCCCACTCACTGTTGCATTTTCCTCCAACACACAACTAGACCACTTTTCCAGCTGGGTACGGTGGCTCACGCCTGTAATTCACCACTCTGGGAGGCTAAGGCAGGAGGGTCCTTGAGCTCAGGAGTTTGAGCCTAAGCAAGAGTAGGACCCCATCTCTAAAAATAGCTGGGCATTGTGGAGGGCACTTCTAGTTCCAGCTACTGGGGAGGCTGAGGCAGGAAGATCACCTGAGTCCAAAAGTTTGAGGTTGGTGTGAGCTATGATTACACGACCGCACTCTACCCAGAGAACAGAGTGAGACTCTGCCTCAAAAGAGGGAGAGAGGAGGAAAGAGAAAAAAAGAAAGGAAGGAAGGAAGGAAACAGGGAAGAAAGGAAGGAAGGACTTTTCTTACCACCATTCTCCCTTAATTCAAAATAAGACCACACACCTTGATCCTGGCTAATGCAAGGTAGGCAGAAGGGACGCCCAACCTGTCCTCCGTCACACAGTAAAGTGAGAGAGAAACAATATAGATCTCAGGCCACTGAAATTTGCTGTTACAGCAACCGGCCTCAATTACCCGGGCTAATGCCACCATTTTACACAGGGAAACTTAGGCACAGCTACAGTGACTGGCCCTCGTCAGTACCGCAGCTGGCATTTGAACTCAGGCCATGAACTTAACCCACTGCAAGTTCAGGCTCAAGAGAGACCAACGTCCCTTCATGCACCAGCGTCCTCTGACAGCAGGGCAGCTAATGGAGCCAGCACTTCCCAGTCTTTGGCAGGCAAAGAGAACAGGTTTTACCGAACAAGCCTGCCCAGGAATTCTGTACCTGTATTCAAGCTACATACTTAATTTTGATGCAGATGGTATAAGGCATTTTCTGTTCATTAAATACCTCTATATAACTTTCCTGTAAGAATGCTCGTCTGGCATTTCACACAGTCCCGGGAGTGCTAGGAAAGGGAATCAAGCCACCCAGCAGCCCCGCATGAAACTCATTAGCCGCAGAACTCACAACGCTTCCCAGGATTGCAGTACGACCTGCAGAGGAAAAGAAGGTGAAGGAGAAGGGCCGGGGAGGCAGGTAACTCTCCACGACTCCTCAACTCGTGTGGGCTAGAGAAGAAAGTCAAGACCTGCTTTCACTCACTGCAGAGTCCAAGCTTTTCCTCAGCAATTCATGACCCTCCACACTGTTGTTTCCAAGTGAGATAAGTCATGATAGCAAAAGCAGCATTACAGAATGAACACAGAAATCCCCCTTCCTAGAATGGAAATCTTCCAATAAAACTGATTCTGAAGACAATTTCTTTCTTTCTTTTCTTTCTTTCCTTCTTTCTTTTCTTGATTTTTTTTTTTTTTGTTTGCTTTGTTTTTTGAGACAGAGCCTCACTCTGTCACCCTGGGTAGGGTGCTGTGATATCATAGCTCACAGCAACCTCAAACTCCTGGGCTCACATGATTGATGCTCCTACTTCAGCCTCCTGAGTAGCTTGGACTACAGGTGCCCACCGTACTGCCTGCCTGAGTTTTCAATTTTTAGTAGAGAGGGAATCTCACTCTAGCTTAGACTGGTCTCGAACTCCTGAGCTCAAGGTATCCCCCTGCTTCAGCCTCCCAGAGGGCCAGGATTACAGGTCTGAGCCACCACACTGGGCCCGAAGGCAATTTCTACACAGAAAACTCAAATTTCCTATTGATTCTCACGGATACAAATAGGAGCTAAATGGATTTCTGGAAGAGATGGAATGATGATACAGAAGGTTGACGTGGGATAGTTGAAGATGCTGGGCGCATCGTGTGTGTTATTTTTGTAACATGCTCAGCACACTTCTGAGAGATTCTCTTATTTTTCCCATGTCCCCAAGTTAGAAAACTGGAAACATCAAAGGATAATTTACTGGCCTCTGGTCACACAGCTGGCCTCAGCCAGAATTTAAATGCAGGTCTTCTGATGATAAAACAATAACATCAACAAAGCTTATTTAAAGACCACGGGATGCCAGGACGCTATGCTGCTTCCTATATTAACTTGTTAATCCTCAAAATAACTCTATTATTATCCCAGTTTTACAGATGAGCAAATGGAGGAATGGAGAAATTAAGTCCTACGGAGCCAGGAGCTGAGTTGTATTTGAAGAGCATCTCTAACACCTAGCACAATCCCAGACACTTAGCAGAATGTCATGAAAGTAGTAAATTTGGTAAAGCTGTCTGGTCCCCCCACCTGATTCCCCGCTCTTATATTCCCTAGACTCACTCACCAGACTCTCCAGTTCCCAATGTCACTTCCTCATAGTTTCAAGTTTCCTTCTAGAAAATTCAGAGCCTCAGCATACCCTACAGCAGATGAATCAGACCAGTGTAATGATAATAACATCCATCAATTCAGGGCATGCTTTCTCTAGGCCACACATGGTATGAAAACATTTATTAATCTATTATTTATCCTGACAGCAAAAGAAGGTTGTGTGATTGTTATCTCCCGTTCAACATGTGGGAAACCAAATCTCTTGCATGTTAGGTAGGATGGTGGAGGGTAACCTCAACACCATCCTAACCACCTGCTGTGATGCTCCCAGTAGCTCGAGGCTCTGATGCGCCAAGGGCCTGACAGGAGGAGGCCGACAAAGGTGGACGTATGGAGGGAGGGTCTCACCATCAGACTGAGAGTCTCAGAAGTAAAAGGTCCAGAGCAGAGGACAATAGGAACAGAGCAAATTCCACCAGAAAAGACACAGCTAAGTTAGGAAGTTATTTCTCCAAAAACAGAGAGAGATATTGAAGCCTAGATGGAGGTGAGGAGGAAGGAAAGAATCCAAGACCCCCAGAGGAAGAAGTGATGGAATTTCCTCCAGGGGCAGGTGAGTGGAGACAGCTGCCAGGTAGGCCCCTGGGGGGAGCTTCCCATCCCCGGAGACTGAGCACCTGTGCAGGGTGGACTCCCTCCCACGTGTCGCTGGGGCAGGTTTTCACACCCATCTGTGGCCTTCACAGGTGTCGTTAGGCCCATTTTTGGAATAAAGAAATGCACGTTCTCAGAGAAGTTAACAAACTATACAAGGTTGGATGAAAAATAAGTTAATTGCAGGAAAAACAACAGACATCAAATCTGGAAAGGCGTTGTCCTGAGTAGTGTAACCTGTAAGCTTTGTTTCAACACCCAAACCTCACAATCCTTATTATCTGGCAACTTGGGGACAAAGTCCATGGGTACAGACCCACACCTCAGGATACTCAACTCTCTCAGGGCATCGGGGGGTGTGCGTGTATGGTGTGTGTGTACATATGTGTCCATATTTGTGTATAGATATATCTGTGCCTGTTTGTGTGTGTGTGTGTGTCTGCCTCTGTATATCTGTGCGTTCATGTATATCTCTGTGTGTCTGCCTGGGAGTGTTTATCTGTATGTGCCTGTGTGTTTATTTGTGTCCATATCTTTGTGTGTGTGTCTGTGTGTGCGTGTGTTTATCTGTACACACCTGTGTGCATCTGTGTATATTTCTCTGTAAATACCTGCGTGCGTGTGACTGTGTGTGTCTGCATGTGTGTTTATCTGTGTCTACATCTGCGTGTGTGTGTGTTTACCTGTACATGTCTGCGCATGTGTGGCTGCGTGTACTGTAGGACACGCGGTGCTTTTCAGTGAGAAACACTACAGTAGTTCGAATGTGACCCCAAACTTCATGTGTTTGAAACTTAGCCCAGAAAGCAACAGAGTTGGGGGCCTCTGAAGAGGGGCTGGCTGGGTGGACGCAGCTACTGCAGGAGTGGGCTAGTTGTCACGAGCGAGCCCTAGAGCCCTAATAACAAAGCTGAGTTCAGCTCCTGCCTTTTCTCTCTCTTTGTCACCCTCTTTTGCCCTCTGCTGTCTGCTGGGGGATGACCCAGCAGGAAGTCTCCACCAGGTGCAGACCCCTTGACCTTGGACTTCCCAGTCCCCAGAACTGTGAAAAACAAATGTTTTCTCTTTATAAAGCTTCCAGTCTGTGGTGAACTAGAGCAACGCAAAACAAACTAAGACTGCCATCCACCTGTGTCACCCGCCTGTGGCCTGCAAAGCCCCCGGCAGCCTGGGAGGGGCCCGGGCAGGGATCAGTATCACAGTGTTGACACGGGGGAAGCAGCCGAGTTCTCCCAGATAGAAAGTGTCAGGGCTACAGCTGCGGACTCCTGGTTCCAGGCCCTCATTCCAGACATTTTCATAGCCCTTTCTCCAGGGCCAAAATCTGAGAAGTTAGTGAGGCCCCCACCCCAAAAGGCCGTATTAGAAGAGAGAAGACAGAGGAGGGAAGGGAGAAGGTGTGTGCAGCTGCCAACTTGGGCAACGGCCTTCGGTCTCTGCTGCAGAGACTGCACTTAAGGGGCTCTGAATTTTAGTCCAGCTCTGTTGCTCAACAGAGCTTATTTTCACCCAAGACACACGAGCCTGCCTCCTTCACACGGGCACCTACCTGGGAACCAGGCACAGCCCCTCCCTGATCCTCAAGGGCAAGGCTGAGCCACAGCGTCCAACCTGGAAAATGGGGGAGAGCCAGTGGAGAGGGGGAATCAATAAGACAACTCTGCATGGGCTTACCTTACCCGCGGCTCTGCTGTTGTGCCAGGCACTACCGACGACGTCCAGGAGCGCAGCAAGGAGCAGCTGCTCAGCTCCAGGGGCCGGCAGGTGCACGGCCATTTCCTCATAGGAAGAAGCTGCGCAATCCACAAAATGCAAGTACTTGTCTCCTCAAGATCCACTGCCCCTCTGATCTCCATCTCTACCTCGATTAGAACAGTCTGAATCACCTTCCACTTACATCTAGGGAAGGGGGAGGAAGGTAAAGTAACAGGAGACGCCAATACACTCGGCACATCCACACACTTTTCAGCTTTGCACGTGAGTCTAGAATTCCGCCCCTTTGATTCCCTCGCCCTCAACGTACACACTAATGACTAATCCTTCCCCCACAAAAAATGACATGTCTCTCTGCTGATTGGACAGGGGACTTCACCGAGGCAGGAAGGATCAAGTCATAAATATTTAAGGCTTTGCCACCCAGAGGAGAAAATCAAGGATATTACATAGGGACTTTTGTCACAAGAGAGAAGGCAAAAGTTCCACGAGTGAATAAAATTCAGACTGTAATAAAAATGGAGCACCTCTGAGTACTATTTGTATGGAAAAAAATAATTCTTTTTAAAGAGGTAACATTTTGCTTAATGTGGGAGGGGACAGTTCTAAGCTGATACTCCCTGTTATCAAAATTGGCAGCAAATGTTCATCTATGAATGCGTCTCTGTACTGACACTTTATGTATTCATCTTTGAAAAAGATACTCTTAATCTGTTTTTTCAATCTTAGAAACACTGTTTTAAATTCCTAGCTGTTTTACTGTGGACTGCAGCAACAGAACACTGCAGGCTGTGCGGCTTAGACACATTCTGTTCCTCACAGTTCCACAGACCCTGGACCAGGGTGGCAGCACATTTGGGGTCCAGGGGGGTCCTCCTCCTGGTTTACAGATGGTGTCTTCTCTTTGTGTCCTTACAAGACAGAGAGTGAGGGAGAGTAGCAAATGTCCCTGTGTCTCTTCTCCTAAAGACACTAATTCATCCTTGAGGGCAGAGCCCTGGTGACCTTGACTTCTCAAGGGCCTCTCCTTCTGCTGGTATCTCTTTAGGGTTAGGGTTTCAACATATGATGGGGACACAAATATTCAGTCCCTAGCGTCAGCTAATGGTCCACATAGAAATACAGATGTAATACAGGGGCAGGGGGAAGCATAGGTGCTGACCCTGTCATGTAGCTAGGGGGTCTCTCCCATCTCAGCCCAAGCTGGACGGTATCTTTAGGCTAGAGCGCCGGCCTTCATGGGACCATTTCCTATCTAAAAAAACTCAGTAAGTAAGTTGAATAGCAACTATTCATTTGAGGGGGAGGTAGGGAAGGAAGGAAGAAGGGGGGAAGGAGGAAAAGAAGGAAAGAAAAAAGGTGAGGAGCCGGGAGGTGTGGGAAGGTCACAGAAGAGGAAAAATTGGCCAAGTTTCCAAGGATCTGTTACATGGCAGCCCCAGAGCTAAATGTTTTAAAAATATATTTAATCCTAAAAGAAACTATGTGTTATTATCCCCACTGTACAGATGAGAAGAGTAAAACTCACAGAGGTTACGTGGTTCCCGTGGACCGAGCAAGTGAGTGGCAGGGACCAGCATCCCTGGCTCGGGTCCCCTCCCCGTGACCTGCGTACTCTGAACCCATCAAATCCACAGCCCCCAACGCAGGCCCTCATCAACATAGGATTTGTGTTCATTTGCTTATTTTAGAGATTTTTCACAGACAACCCCATTTCTGTGGGAGCCACACCTGGGCTCATCTCGTATTTTTCTGCAAACCCAGGGGAAAAGAACGCTTTTGCGTTCAAGCAGCATCCTGGCACTGGGAAATGTTTGGAAAGAAAGAGTTCTTTGTCACTGGTGTTGCACCATGGATGTAATCTCATTTTCAGCTAATCAATTCATATACGGCAAAAACCTTAATGTGATTCCTCATTAGCCCAGGGCCGTAAAGAAGCTGGTTAGGAGACTGCGCTAAATCCCGACATGGCTGGCACCTCCGGCTTGGCCATTATCAAATTGGCTGGCATTAATCATTTTTAACGGCCAATCTGTGTTTTTTTGTTTTAAAAAGGAAAAAAAAAATGTGGGGTTCAGGGGAGAGAAGGGAGCCTTGTCTGATTATTGGTGTAAAAGAAAAACAAGTAGGTTTAGTAAAATCTCATTTAAAAAAAAAAAGAAAGAAAAAGTGAGAGCTAAGAGAGAGAGGGGGAAAAAGCCCGAATCACTTTTGTCAGGTATTTAGCTGCGACCAGCAAAACAGGTCATCAAGAGGGGTCCTTTCAGCAGAGGCCTGCCATGGAGGGGGGCCGTCAATGGCCCCTTTATTTGTGAAAGATGGATTATTTTAAATAAATTACAGAGCACTTTCGCTGAATAAACAGCGCCTCGGTGGCTGTGGGGTCCTGCACATACCTAATTGCGCCACAGAAAGTCCTAAATGACTCCTGGATTTTGCCATAGGACCCAAGTCTTTAGGCCAGCCTGGATGGTTGCTGGCTTCAAGGCAATACCCAGAGAGGAAAACAGCGAGCTTAATCGGGAATATATACTTAGAATATTTCGGAAAACCACAGGGATGGAGGATTCCCAAAACTGCACAAGGCTGCCTCAGAAGTGAGCCATCTGCGTGTCGTTTTTATTTGCGTTTGATATGTTAAATGCTCCCAATGTTTACGGCGCAGGGACCCACTCAAACATGGCGAAGCCTCCTCAAAGCAAGAGGATGTGCCCCCTCCTGTGCTCCCCTGCCCTCCGAGTTCATTCATTTCCCCTAAACACACACACAAACATACACAATGCACACATATACACACATGCACACACACACGCACATACACACACAATCATGCATGTACATCACACGCAAACATGTGCACACAACATACAAACTTGCCTACACATGCTCAAACATATTCACACACATACACACCCACAAACATACACACAGATGTGCACACGCAAACACAAAAACACACACATGCACAAACATGCCCATGCGAACATACACACACACACATATAAACATACACAAAAACACGTTATGCAAACACAAACATACAAACGCACACACAAACACGTACAACAAACGTACACACATGCACACACCTCCCACCAGAGACCCTCTCACTGGCCATTCTTTGGCCATGAGGTCTGTTGTGAGAGCTTTACCTAAGGAGAGATTTTCAAACGCCTTTTTAAAAATCCCAGCACAATCTGACCTTGTTTTGGAAACAGGTTAAAGTGATTTATTACGTGTGGCTCCAGAGTGACTACAGGCAGGAGTCAAGCTAAGGCTGAAAGCAGGAAAGGGCATTTGAAACCCTCCCGAGGAGACGGGTTAAGCAAGGAGCCTGGACGCGAGAGATGACCAAGGGCTCTGAGCACGGGCAGACCATGCCGGAGAACAGGTCCCACTATGTCTGGTGAGAGGCGGGGCGGTATTCCTTCTGACAGCCAGCATTACAGAAAGTCAAATGACGAGAATTTGCTAATATTCCTCAAATTGAAGTGCAACAAGCAAGCAGCTACCAGTTGCCTTGATGAACAGCAATGAGGGGGCGGGGGGAGATGGATACAGTCAAGCCTCACAAAAATCATAGAATCTGGGTTTTCTCTTGAGAGTTTCAACACACACTACTTTAATAAGGGGCTTACCACCCTCCCCCAAATGTAACTGTGAAATTCTTCCCCAAAGGTGACACAATTAATTGCATTTGCAGTTAACACAATTAAACTGTAGCTGAAAGACCGGCTGCACCTAATAAATCTTGAATGTTCAGAGGAATAATCAAGTTGATCACTCATCAGCTTGTGGCACCTGAGAGGGTGCATAAGGCCTGGGACCGTGGGAAATGATGAGCCATTGACCATGGCCAACACGGTGCCCAGCCTTTCTAAGCAACCTTACGATCTCTTCTTATCTTTAGTTTTCCATAGAATTGTAAAGACTGGTTTAAAGATGCTCATGTTGAACTTGAGACTGACTAATGCCCCTCAAGGATGGCCTGCTAGCTCTTCACACTCAGTACATCAGTGTGAGCTCCAAGTTTTCTTTCCGTAAATCAGTAGGACTCAGTTGGCTAGTAATGATGCTTATCCCCAAACAATTTAAGGTGGGGACAAAAGACATATATACAAGAAAAATCAGTCTCTCAAAAAAAAGTGGCAGTTGGGACCAATTAAATCTGTGAAATGGGTACAATCATGGACAAGTACATAAATTCTTTGAAAGCTAAAGAAATAACAAAATTTTACAAAATATTTACAAAATACTCTCTACATGTTGGAAAATACATTCCCTCCTTGTAAAGTTTTGTAATGAATATTTTCTAAATAAACGTATGTTTAGCAATAATTTCCCATTTTCCCTGTGTTTGGTGACTTTAGGGGCAACTTCAGGGATGCCCTATAAATTCCTCATATAAAAATGGGTTGAACACTACCAAGTTCACAATGTTGTTTTGAGGATTAAGAAGAAGTACAATAAAACCTCTGATGGACTATGTTCAATAAATGTGCATGTTTGTGTACATGTGTGTGTGTGTGTGTGTGAACAAATGCTGTAGGGTGAAGGAAAGTATGTTTGGTGGACACAAATTTTACTCAAGAGTTCTAGGGAGCTAGAAGGAGGAGATGTGGCAGAAACAGCATGCTTCCAAATCACAGATCTTCAAGGGTGGACTTAGAAATTCGTCCTGGGACAAAGAGGGGCCATGGGTGGATGGTGAGTCTGGTCTTGGCCAAGCGGCTTCATCAGGACCCTGCTCCACACAGAAAGGAAAGCAGGGTGCATGATGGGAGCAGGAAAGGAGGATGAATAATGGAGCAGGAAAGCAAGATGCATGATGGGAGCAGGAAAGCAGGATGCATGATGGGAGCAGGAAAGCAGGATGCATGATGGGAGCAAGAAAGCAGGATGCATGATGGGAACAAGAAAGCAGGATGCATGATGGGAGCAGGAAAGCAGGATGCCTGATGGGAGCAGGAAAGCAGGATGCATCATGGGAGCAAGAAAGCAGGATGCATCATGGGAGCAACTAAAGTAGGATGTATGATGGGAGCAGGAAAGCAGGATGCGTTATGGGAGCAGGGATATGAGCGTTTTATTTTTCTTGCAGTTGTCTGGATATGAAGACAAGGACCAGGGCAGGAGCCTCTCCAATGGTACTGGAAAGGGGGAGCCAGAGGCAATGGGAGCAAAAAAAACAGGAGAAGGGCAGGTGTGAACCTGGGAGGCAGGACAGAGGGTCGGGGGATGTTGTTGACCCTTGAGCAACAAAGGCTTGAGCTCTGTGCATCCACTTAACACACAGATTTTTCTCAATAAATATATTGAAAAAATTTCTGGAGGTGTGAGATAATTTGGAATGTTTTGCCATGTTTCCTCCTTCTAGTTCCCTCAAACTCTTGAACGAGACTGTGTCTCAGTCACCAAACACACCGAATAAAATCTTGATATTTACAGGACAAAGCCACACAGCCTAGAAATGGCAAAACAACTGACAGAAAGTGAGGCATGTCCCGAATCCATAGCATATATAGTACTAGTCTATTTTATCATTTACTGCCATAAAACAAACACAAATCTATTAGCAAAAGTTAAAATGTATTAAAACTTACATCCACAGAGGCCATTCAGGATGCCACTCACAGTCAAGAGGAGGACGAATGCACAGAGCCGGGTACTAAATCTCAGCTATTTAAAGTCAGTGACAATCCACACAGTGCTGCCGCCTCCCACTGCCGCTGTGGTCAGCTCAAAGCAAAATACCGGGGGCCGCTAACCGTCTCCACGTGAGTAGCTTCCCACCCCAGGGAGCTACGCGTCACAGTACCAAGTGATCACTTCTGGTTCTCACGTATTTTTCATCCTATTTAGTGCAATAGGATACATCAACCTAGAATAACACCACAGGACACATACCGAGTGTCACTAGTGATGCTGGAAGTGCTACAAAGAAGCAGAGAAAAGTCACGGCATTATAAGGAAAAAATGCATTTGTTTTTGTTACGCCCCAGAAACCAAGATCTGTGGCTGCTGTGTTCCACCCTTTCAGACAGACAATTCACCTTGTGAACAGATGGCAGAAACCAGTGGTTCTCAACCTTCCTAATGCCACAACCCTTTAATACAGTTCCTCACGTTGTGGTGACCCCCAACCATAAAATTATCTTCCTTGCTATTTCATAACTGTAATTTCGCTACTGTTATGAATCATAATGTGAACGTCTGATATGCAGAATGTATTTAGGCGACCCCTGTGTAAGGGTCGTTCTACCTCCAAAGGGGTCTCGACCCATAGGTAGAGAACAGAAGGTGTAAACTAATGGCATCAAAAGTATAACACAGAACTGCAATGTATTTTTTCTTCCTTTTGATTTTCTTAGTATTTTCTCTTCTCCAGCTTATTTTAAGAATACACTCTGCCATACACATTACATACAAAATATGTGTCAACCGACTACTTTTGTTATCTTTAAGGCTTCTAGGAGGTCAACAGCAGGTTATCAGTAGTCAACTTTAGGAGGACTCAAAAGTTATACACAGAGTTTCAACTACAAGGGGGGTTGGAAGCCCTACCCTATTCAAGGGTGAACTGTAGTCATCCGTTCTATTCAAAATTGAGCACCTGTCATTACCAGATAGGATGCTAGAGGGACAGAAATAGCTCATAGCTACGTAGCCTGAGAGTCGTGCAGATAGATAAACAGAACATGATGATTCTCACCATCGCTCCATCACGACACTGAGGGTGGCAGTGGGAAACTCCGGAAAGTGGGATCAAGCCCCACGGAGGAGGACCCAGGTCAGCTGTGGATCTAAAAGGCTCCCTAGATGTAGGAGGAAGGGACTGTGTGCCCAGAGCAGGAGACACGGTCCTGAATGCCACATGTGGGAAACTCGGGGAAGCTCGATGTGGCTGGATTTTCAGTGGTATGAGCAGAAAGATGAAGCCAGAGAGGGAGGTCGGGGCCAAGTCGTGAAGATTCTTACGCATCACGGCAGAGTTTAAATTTCACCCCATGTGCCACGAAGAAACTAATAGAAGCCCAGGTGTTTTAAACCGCCTAGTGTCACTAAGAGAAACAAGGCCTTAGGAGCAGGTCCAGACATGTCGTTTCAAGCACGTTGGTCCGGAGAAGCCATCCCTGGGGGTTCAGGATGCAGTTTCCAAAGGAACCCTTGTCTGTGAGGAAGCAGCCAGGTGGATGAGAGGTACATTTTTAAGTTGCTGATAAAGGTGAGTGGTAAAGATGCAACACCCTGGGGAAGACACCAGGAGAGGAAAGAAGAGGACCCCGAGCTGCACTGGGGAAGCCCCTCACTCAAGAAGGAGGAAGACGAGGCGGCCGACAAAAGGCAGCGGCAGACCCAGCAGGCGGTCGTCGGGCGAGGGGGAGCCAGGAAGGGGCGGGGCGGGAGTCTCAGGCTGCTCAGGGTATGAGGACAAGCAAACAGAAGCTGCTGGACGGCCCTCAGCCAGAGGGAGCCTGCAGGATGCCGAGCTTGGCAAAGGAGCAGGGCTCAGGATAGAGAGCACGCGAGCTGCAAGGCACACTCCCTCCCAGAAGAAAGTCAATGTGTATCCGGACAAGCAAGGTTAATCTTCTTTTGAAAACCACAAATAATGAAAGACAAGATGGAGCTCACTCTGCAGTATGTGGTATGTTTCATAAGAGCGGGGGGCATCTAAGAAGGGCTGGTTTTCACATCAGGAAAGGTTTCGTGGATGACCTGGACTCGCCTTGTCCTTGAAGGACAGGAAAGAGACGGCTGGGGAAACAAGGCCACAGTGGGCCATTCCAGTGGGAGGAAATTCCTGAGCCGAGGCCGAGAGTCGGGAATGGGCATGGAGCTCCGACGGGACAGCCAGGAGCCCAGCCTGTCGGGGAGAGAACTTGAATTTGGAAATAATAGGAAACAAGACAGGATAGGTTGGAATGGGCTAGAATATGAAGAACCTTGAAAATCAGGTGGAAAAAACTCACACTGGACGCCCCAACCTTACACACAGACAGACAGAAGAACACACAGCATCTGTTCTGAGCCGGATCACAGACCTGCTTTCACGCAGGACTTCACTGCTCACTCGTCCACACGGGCCGCGATGAGCTGGAGGCTGAGCTGTGAAGTGTCAGCCAGGTCCAACCCTGGGCTGCGGTTTAGTCCAGAGCCCAGGACCAGCCACCCCCAGTCATAAGCGAGATCCCCTGTCAGGGAGCCGTTTCTCCAAATATACACCTTTTGTTCCCTCCCTGTCTCCCCTAAGGACGCCGCGTGTCCCATGGTCTGGCCGGTGGTGGCTGCTTCTCTCCTGTCCCCTGGGTTGGGGTGGACTGAGCGTCCTGTCCGTTCTGGCTGCTCTTCCAGCCCTCACCTCTTCCTCCTCCCTGGAACCCCGCTGCTGGCTGGCCAGCCCGCCAGTACAGGTCGCCCCCTGTTCGTGAGATCGGCTTCGAGCTTGGCTGTCTCCTTTTCTAGAATTACTGTCACAATTCTGTCAATCCCCTTATCAATGTTCCTCCTAGTACCTAGGCCTCCCGGCCCCAGACCTCTTCTCCTCTGAGATCTCAGCTTCCATCTCTCTTGGTTTTCACTCCAGAGCCACATAGAAAAGCTCTACTGAGCACTTCCTGTAGCACCTGAAGCTTCAATCCCCCCCACCCCCATCCCCAGGCTCACTGTCCCACTATCCTGCCCAGGACACCCCCCCACCTGCCCCCATCCCCCAGCTCACTGTCCCACTGTCCTGTTCTAGTGACATCCCCCTCCTGCCCTCATGTCCCAGCTCACTGTCCCACTGTCCAGCTCCAGGGACATCCCCACCTCCAACCCCAGCTCACTGTCCCACTGTCCTGCCCACTGACATCCCCACCCCCATCCCCCAGCTCACTGTCCCACTGTCCTGTTCTAGTGACATCCCCACCCCCATCCCCGAGCTCACTGTCCCACTGTCCTGTTCTAGTGACATCCCCACCCCCATCCCCAAGCTCACTGTCCCACTGTCCTGCTCTGGGGACATCCCCCACCCCCATCCCCCAGCTCACTGTCCCACTGTCCTGCCCACTGACATCCTCACCCCCATCCTCCAGCTCACTGTCCCACTGTCCTGTTCTAGTGACATCCCCAGCCCCATCCCCAAGCTCACTGTCCCACTGTCCTGCTCTGGGGACATC
>CAUYON010000846.1:0-33360 GCA_963573935.1 Arctocebus calabarensis
CAAATTTTATTTGTGGGGGTTAAACAAAAAAAAAAAAAAAAAAAAAAAAAAAAAAAAAGAAAGAAGAAAGGCTATAACAACTATAAAAAATAGAAAGTTTTCCATTTGTTATTAATTTTTCTTAATTATGCCATTCCCAAACTTGAAAATTAGTCAAAAACTGTAATAACCATATTATAAGCTGAATAGGTAGCTGAGATATTTGAAGTAGTTAATTTTCTAGAAGTATCCTATATTTTTTCATATAAAACTGCACCATCAATTTAAAGCAAAATATTTTACCCTTAGTCCCCTGTAAAAACTCTTCCCTAGGTTTTTAAGGGGGAAAAGTAAAGGGCTCAGTTTCAGCTTATAATAACAATGACAACCTTGATATAAGGACATTTCCTATATTATTGGATTTGGAAGGTCAATGACCCAATAAGATGAAATCCACAGTTAGTCTCTCCAAATTGTCTCCAATTTCTAAGAAATGTCCTAGAATCCCGATTGTGATTGTGATTAATTAGGTTAGTAATTCTAAAGGTAAAGCTCATGCTAGAGACTTTTCGTCTCTCCAGCAAGCTTCCACCACCTTACCAATACATAGTGTATTTACTGCTATTCTTCTTACCACGGTTTCTGACCTGTCAACCTGAGTGCAAGATCGAGCAATAATGCAGGTACTGTATGTCTGACACCCTTCCAATAATGACGCAATAGGTTGTTGGAATAAAACTTAAAATTGGGGCGCCTGAATGCTTGGTTTAAAGGATTCATCTTGAAGGAATGATTTAGATAATATCCTGTAGGAAGAATAAGCGTCAGAGCATTTTAAATATTATTTGTTGTTCAGAAAAATACCTAAAGTTAGACCTAGAATTCAATACATGACAATAACTTATCTAAACGTCAGAACAAATTAGAGTGACTTACAACTCTACCTTTGCTTTTCTGACAAAGTGATAAATTCAACATTCTTCTCATTCATAAAAGGCCATTAAGCCTTGTCATAAGTATAAACAAATACAGAGTTAATATGCATTTTAGTGTAAGCAGGGGTTGTTTAACAGTCAGAGGAACAGATAAGACAGAGCTAGTCACCATTACCTTGGGCTTCTTCCAGTCATCCTGAGGTAGATATCATACAGGAATGCTGGGGCCTTATGGCTTACAGCAATCCAGTAATGATATACAAGGTGATTGGAGGTTAGATTTACATTGGGCCGTCTGAAGGCCTGTTCGAGAGGATTCCTCTTGAAAGTGGAAATTACATGGTATTCTGAGGAAGAAAAGTTGTGTAACAGCTTTGATAATAACCATGTAATGAAGTTTTGAAAAAAAATCATGTTTTTACAATGCAAAATATTTCAACAAAGATGTCAGAGTTCGTTCAGTTAAAAAACAAACTTTTCTACTCTCTATAGTAGCTAAGAGAATATGGGTATTAGACTACTAAACTTGGGTGGTTTTAAAACTGTCAGTATTTATGAATTTTAATTAGGTGAATGAATTTTTACTAAAATTCACTCTTAAAATCCTTTTAATGTTTTACCTATGCCAGTTTACAATGTCACTTTCTATATTTCACTTCTCACGATAGCTTCTTTCTTTCTGTTCCTCTTTCCAGATTCTTATTACTGTACTTACTTAAAAAAGAAAAGGAAAATCATCATCCTTTGCTTAAGATGCTTAAATTAACACATATCAACAAGCTTAAACCAACCACAAATAAACTTCTGCTATTATTTCTTTTGGTTATGGAATGTCAATATAATCAAACCTAGTACCATCTAATAGCATCTATGTTAATACTTTAATGGAAGAGTACATGGAGACATTCACTAAAAATAATACTCAATCTGATTTTTCAATAAACTTTATAACATAATGAAAAGATTATAAAAAAGCTAAATATATGAAGTGTTTAAATAGGTTTTTAAAAAATCTTAAAATAATCATAAAATTAAAATCACCCTAGAAATGATTTTTTTCTTATATGTTTTAATGGTCAATCTTCAAACTGAAATAAAAACACCATAGAAAAATCCTAGGACAAATGTCATAAAAATTTAGTTTGAAATCAAAATTGTTTTGTGAAGGTAACAGAAATTATTCAATTAGAGATAAAATAAGATCTATCACTAAATCAATACCATAAATATATTAAATTTGTAATCATCAACAATTTAAAAATGATTAAATTTTGATAGGCTTTAAGTTTTACTATTCCTATTTTAGAACTAAGAACATTTACGTACTACCTGCTGTGAGAGACTGTGAATTTAAATAATTTATAATTGTTAATAGAAAATATTCTGTTAAACTGTATTCTACTTCCTAACTTCTTCATTTCTTACTCTGGGGACTACGTGATATACTAACTCTTGTAGTTAGCAATGATATTGCCTATGGGCAGGCAACATCATCAGGGAGAAAAAAAGCACTATTCCCATGGCGCAGGTATTTGTGAAGGCTGCTGCAGATGGCACCAGCAGCAGAAGACCACGGGTCAGAGAAGGGTAGGGTGAGTGGGAATATACAGTAGGATACTTTTAATTTTGTGAAATATCACTAAGGGCCACAAGGCAATACTGGTAGCTATTACTTCTAAGATGCCAATTAAAATAATAAATTGGGAATTCACTACACTTAATGTCTCATAGGTATTCTAACATTAAAACTTTAGTGAACTTAAGTTCTTTAAGATTTATTCTAAAGATTCAAAAACACATGTAAAATCATACCAACTTCACCCCAGTGGAAAGGATTAGTGCTTCCTGTTGTGCAATTATACACCATGATGTTTCGTGGTCTGTAAAGACAAAGATGAAAACAATGAAATGAAACATAAAACCCAAACTTATATTAAATATGGACCAAATTTAACCAGTCTAAATCTTAACATAATATTCAAGTAGGAAGACATGAGGATGATATGTACATTTCCTATAATGATTTTTTTAATTAAAGGATTAATTTTTATATTAATGGCTATTCTATTTAAAACTATCCTTTCTCCCACCCATACCAAAAAAAAAAGTGGAATTTTTTTCTTTTTATGTTTTCTTCCTTGTATTAGCAAATGTGTCTGTTTTTAAACATGAGTAAAACAGTAATCTCAACTCTTCCTATCTCGTTCTCAGAGGCTCTAGTAAAAAAAAACCGTAAGTTCCTTTTACCCGAAACAACAAATTCACATAATTCCAACCCTCATTTTTTAGGATATAAAATAATGACTTCAAAAGCAAGTGTAGTTTTAGAAAAAAAGAAGTTATTGAAAAGCTTAAAGTTTAGGTGTTAGCTATAAATGCTACTATTACCTTTTAAAAGAAGGATGTTCATGAGTTGATTAATGATGCGCTAGTTTAATATATGTAAACCACACTCTGTGAATTTCAGCTCCTTTAAATATGCCAAGTTTACACCAAGTCTTATTTTAAATTAAAAATCGTCCTTGGCTCGGTCCCTATAGCTCAGCGGCTAGGGTGCCAGCCACTTACAACGGAGCTGGCAGATTCAAATCCAGCCCGGGCCTGCCAAACAACAATGACAACTACAACCAAAAAACAGCTGAGCATTGTGGCAGGTGCCTGTAGTCCCAGCTCTTTGGGAGGCTGAGGCAAGAGAATCACTTAAGCTCAAGAGTTGGAGGTTGCTGTGAGCTGTGATGCCATAGCACTCTACCAAGGGCAACTTAGTGAGACTCTATCTCAAAAAAAAAAAAAAAAAAAAAATTCATCCTTGAAAAGGGGCCCTCCCCTCCATTTTTAATCCATACTGAATTTTTCCATCCTGTACATAATACATGAAAATTAATTCTTCATTACTACTGACAGGACTGCTTGCTATTTATTGCCTACTCTTGTAGTTGGTTGTGATATCACCTATATATTATTGATATAGCAATATCAGGACTGAGGGAGTGATTAACATTCGTCAGTAGACTTATTTTCCCTTCTCCATTATTACATATTTAATAAGCGACATTGTCACCTCATATACCTATTAACTCCGGAATACCAGGCTGCTGCAAGACTCGTGTTGACAACTACATCTACAGGAACAAGATCTGCAAGGGCATTGTTGGAGGCACGCATTGTTCGAAGAATTCCTTTCCCTGCCTTTGTTGAAATTAAAAACAATACCTTAAGATATATAAACCATAGTAGATTTATGTTTATATATAAATATATATAGAAAACAGAAAAATGTATAGATTAAATAAATCAAAAGTTTTACTTACCGCAATAAAGAGACCACTTGGTCCATTAAAGTTATCAATCCATCCCTAATACCAAAAATTAAAAAGGGGGAAAGGAAGCTTAGAAATATTACTTAACTAGAGATTTATTATTTGAAATCTACAACCCCAAATATATACTTGATAGTTTTCTTCCAATACATACTTGGTAGCTTTCTCCTAAATGCTAAAGAAAAGACTTGATTGAGGCCAGAACGTTTATACCAAACCAGTACCAAATAGAAGCAGTCTTCCTCTGACTGAATAAAAATATTTAAGTATGTTAAAGAGTAGAGGTTACCTACTTTTCCATTAACTATTTGCTAAGAGACTATTATTAAAAGGAGTTTATACTGGCAGATATTTTTGCTAAATTAAGCCTGTTTAAGTTTGACTTTACAGTATTACCAATGCATCACTCATGATTGGGAAAAATGGTAAATCTTCAAAATTACTGTAGAAAATAGGATAATAGAATAATTGTCAAAGTAAAAAAAGAGGTGCTATCATTTTAGTAGGTTTTTCCTAAATCAATTTACCCACTGGAATATATTTTGGCTTTCTTTTATTCCAGGAATTCACAAATATTGTTTGTTTGCCTTTTATTTTTTTATAGCAAGTTATCGTAGAAATCTTTCATGCCTTCCTTATCTTTGTGCTCTACTTTTTGGAAAGCCTACCTCTTTTCAGTACTATAAAACAAAATCATGGTCTCCCCTTTGACTCAAAATAATGCCACAGCTTTTTATTTAGAACTTTAAATAAAAGTTCTCAATAGAGAACTTTAAAAATGCTGACTTGCATGTCCATATATCCCGCCTCACATTAGAAAGAAAAGTACCAATAGAAGTATTTTTTCCTATGAATGCAGAACAGTTTTGCCATGGTTAAGCCTGTTTAGCAAATAATAACAACTAGTTTTAGATAGTTATGATCTAAAATTCAATTCAAATAATTTATAAAGATGTCTAATAACTTACTGGAAAAGGCTCTTTCCAACTGGCACCAACAATTGATGGCCTTACAATCGCCACATTTAGCTTCGCTCCTTCTTGTTGTACAACATATTCTGCTAATGCCTTTGTGTATATGTATGTATTAGGTCTGTCGCCTATCAATTTTGGCGTAATATCATTTACTAAGCCATCATCCATCCACCTGGTAAATAAAAAAATTGCATATAAAAGTATTTCCAAAGTTTTAACGTAAAATGAAAAACTACTTAATTGAACTTTGCATATTCAAACATAGCTGTTGCTCTGAATCAAATGACTTGACAATTTTTACGAAAACATATAAGAGTTAATCTTATTTTCATTAAATATGAACTATAGTTACAATCCCTTATCTGCAATTTCTATATCCAAAAGTCTGAAAATCAAGAGTTCTTTCATAAATAAAATGGAAAACAGCAAAACCTAATCTGAACTGATTTATGGTCTTTTAAAAATACCATTCTGTTTACATATTCATATGTTATACTTCATATGTGTTTGCTCAGGGATGCTTACTCCAGATCAAGTTGAAATTTTTACATATTACATGGTATATAAATTATTTTTCCTCTCCAAAGTCCAAATAAATTCCAAAATATACCTGGCCCAAAGCTTTCAGATTAGAAATTACAGATCTATATACAACCACTTTACAGAATAACAGATTATTTAATATATTTGCAATTAATACAGAAGGTCTAATAATCTAAATATTTAAATTCAAACACTGCAAATTGTATGCTTTTGCTCATGTGAGTAACAAACACTAGGATAATAAAAACAAATTGAGCCATGCTATAAATATCCATCAGCAACCTACCATAAAGTCACAAAATTCCTCCAATTCTCTCTCTCTCTGAAGAAATAAGTCTACTCTAACCTTCTGTAAAGCATCACTAGGTGATGTCTGTGGTCTTTCCTCATTCAAATTTCTGATTCTGATGTTTTATTCTTGTTTTCAAATACGTTTTTTTTTTAAGAGACAGAGTCGCACTTTGTCACCCTTGGTAGAGTGCAATGGCATCACAGCTCACAGCAACTTCCAACTCCTGGGCTTAGGCGATTCTCTTGTCTCAGCCTCCCAAGTAAGTGGGACTACAGGCGCCCGCCAGAACACCCGGCTATTTTTTTGTTGCAGTTCGGCCAGGGCCGGGTGCCCAGCACACTTGGTATATGGGGCTGGCACCCTACTCACTGAGCCACAGGTGCTGCCCTTCAAATACTTTTTACTCTTGTTTTCAGATACTTCTTCTTTGTATACAATGCTAGGCACACAAACCTACTCAGTATATTGTCATATCCTAATGATACCCATACTAATTGATAAGGAAGTATAAAATGGAAATTATCAAGCTCAATTTCCTGCTGTATAGGGAAGTATTTTTTGTAATACTTTGGAAGGATAAGAACATTAATTAAATTGAAAGGAGACTGCTACCAAACTTGGGAAGAATTCCATAGTAGAAACAAGTTTTGAAAAATGGATAATTGATACACTGGGTGGGGGAAGAACCTGCATAAACTAAGAGAGACTTTAGCCAATAAGCCATATCACTGGAGTGAGTTTACAGAACAAATCATGAGTTACCCTAAAATTATCTGTTGGCTAGATTACTTTGTAAGCAGGAAAAGGAGATACAGCATTAGGTTATAAGTTCCTTCTCAATTCCTTAGATGTTTGCATATACCAATGTTAAGAGAAAAAGTAAATTACTTCACTAACTACTACACTCAGCTTTTCCCAGGAATATTAAAAACTTCTGTTTACTGACTTCTTGAGTTTTTTTTTTTTTTTTTTTTGGCAGTTTTTGGCCGGGGGCGGGTTTGAACCCATCATCTCCGGTATATGGGGCTGGTGCCCTACTCCTGGAGCCACAGGCGCCACCCCAACTTCTGTTTACTGACCTGCAAGAAAATAAAGCAAGTTTTGGAAACTGAGTCAGAAAATAGAAATCAAGAGAATAAGCTTAAGAATGTCTTGGTATCCTTCCATACTTATTTTAATTTTCTTATAATCTGTTTATTATTGTGTTTCTTCATTATAATTACCAAGAAGGCCTTAAAGAAAGGACTGCATGTTTATTTTAGGAGAAAATAGCAGATGATAACTCAACAGTCAAAAGTAGACAGAATCTCTGGGAAGAAAGGAGTCTTAAAGAAGACAGAAAAGAATAAAGGGCAAAGAAGAAAAGGCCCCAAGATATTATATGAGGGTTGACAAATATGTGAAGATAGATACTGGAATGTTTCTATAACTGTAGTTCATGAAAGAAAAATGACCTCTTTTTTCTTTTTCCTTTGCTCTGATCCTTGTTTCTTTGACGAGAAAGCATATGCAAAAGCAAATGAGAACAGGGCCATGGTACATGAGTACTTCACTTAATCCTCATTCATCAATACTCACAAATATTTTTCATGGAATAACTGCTGACAGGATCCCAGGTCTTAGAAAGATGATGACCAAGAACGCTAAGAGTAGGAATGAAAGGACTATGACTACTCTGATTCCATAGAGGCCCCTGTATAGATATACTCCACTGGAGGAGGGGAAGGTAATTCTGTAATAAATTATGATAGAACCTTGCTTGTAAAACAAGCAGTCATTGTCTCCACAGGTACTTCTTCGTTGTTAGAATTGATTCTCTGAAAAACAGAGCTGCTAATATCATGGGTAAGATGTTCAGAGGCCCTACTCCAACCATTACCATTACACTTAGTCAAAATGAAAACCTCCCACTGACTTCACTAACACTCACTAGATATAAATCACACAATATGAAAGGAATACATAAGAAAGGCAATAATTTATTGAAGAAAGAAGAGACAAATGTACATATTTGTAGGTTTATGTGAAGAGAAAAAAGGAGAGGGCTAAAGAGGGAGAGAAAGACGGGAGAGAGGGGGAGGAGAGAAGAATGGAGGGAGAAAGATAAACTTGGATGTGAAGTTTGGAGGTCAAAGCAAATGTACACAAATTTCAAACAAACATACTCTAAAGAATCAATCAGCTTCTTAGGATCCACAGGGGGTGGATAGACTACTTCATCAATATGCTTTCGATTGCAGTAGGCATATGCTGTCGATACATGCATGAACACTTCCAGATTCTTCATTTGTTGTGCAAGGAGAATAAGCTGTCGCGTAGCAATCACATTTAACTGAACAGCATCTCTATTAAAAAAGAAAAGTGACAATAAAAACTTTGGAAACTAGTATTTGTTTGACTTGTTTTAAAAAAATCTTATTTTCATTAGAGAGGTATAGAGCGATAGAGACAGATATTTTTGTTTCTTTACAACTTATCCTTTAGTTCTAATTTTGTGTATTTTATTTCAGTATAAATACACATTCACTTCATCAGATATGTTTAAAAATATGTTTAGAAAGAAATTTCCTGTTTATAAAATAAACTTCATTGCAGCATTTATAAAATTAAAGGGTAAATTAAAAAATTATTTCTATCCAAAAATAAACACACAGATAATTTCAGCCTTTAGCTTTTTATGCTAAAGACTTTTTGAAGTCATACTAGACTTCTTTGCATTTGGTTTTTCTTTTTTTCTTCTTATTTTCATAAAGACAGGATCTCACTCTGTTGCTGAGGCTAGAGTACATCAGTGTGATCATAGCTCACTATAGCCTCCAATTCCTAGGCTCAAGACATTCTCTCACCTCAATCTCCCAAATGGCTAGGACTATAGGTCCTGGCTTGCATCTTGATTTTTAAAAGTATAATCTTTTGGGCTGAGTGTGGTAGCTCACACCTGTAATCCTAGCACTCTGGGAGGCCAAGGCAGGTGGATTGCTTAAGCTTAGGAGTTCGAGACCAGCCTGAGCAAGAGTGAGACCCCGCCTCTAAAAATAGCTAAGTGTTGTGGCAGATACTTATAATCCCAGATACCACTGAGGCTGAGGTAAGAGCATCACTTGAGTCCAAGAGTTTAAGGTTACTGTGAGCTGTGACACCACAGCCTCAAAAGTGAGACTCTGTCTCAAAAAAAAAAGTATGGCTCAGTGCCTGTGGCTCAAGCGGTTAAGGCGCTAGCCACATACACCTGAGCTGGCAGGTTCGAATCCAGCCTGGGCCTGCCGAACAACTGATGGCTGCAACAACAACAAAAAAGAAAAAGTATAATCTTTTATGATATAGGTATGTCACAAGAAGAAAAAATAGAATGATTAAGTAATTTTAAGATGCTATGGTAGAGTATGATAAGGGTGGTATAGTCAAAGAAAACTCATCAACATTAAACTATAAAAACATATAATCAGGTAAAAATTGTTGATTTCCTTCTTTGTAACAATCCAATCACCCTTTTTAGACTTCCTTACAAAATTCAAAGGAATATTATAATAAAACTAGTAGATTTGTTATTAGAGGTACATGCAAGACCTCAAAATAACCAAGACTCCTTTCTTGGAATTTATTTGAAGTAATTCTACAGAAGCAAAAGTACGTATGCAGAAAAGTAATCAATTAAACATCATCTAATAATAACAAAAGCCAAGAGAGCCCAAATAATCACTATGAGTGGAATGGTTCAATAAAGATTACAGCCAATAAAATAATCATATGAAGGCTAAGAAAACATGAAAAACAACGGTATAAACACCAAAGACATGCCTACAATATGATGCGAAGTAAGATTAAAAACAAGGCTCTAGAATTAGACCTCATCCTGGCTTGCCCTACCTACCAACTAGGATGTAAAGTTACCAAAGCACTCAGACCTCAGTTTCCTTATTTGTAAATGGGTTCAATAATGGAATCTACCTACTAAGATTTGTATAAAACAACTTCCAAGTATTTAGTATTATTTCTAACATAGGCCCAAACAGTCTTTTTATTAAACTTTTGTTTATAGCTTGTTACTTTTTAAAAAAGTAGTTGACCAAGAGATCTACTGTACAATAGAGACAGTTAACAACAATGTACTAAATAGTCAAAAATTGCTAATAGAGCAGATTTTAGGTGTTCTCACTACAAAAAATGGTAAGTATACAAGGTAATGCACATGTTAATTAGCTCAATTTAGCAATTCCATAATATATACACCTTTTCAAGACATCATGTTGTACATGATAAATACACATAATAATCTGTCAATTTAAAAATTTGAAATACTCAATATCAGTGATAAAAATGGCAGAGAAATACACTGTTAGTAACACTATAAACTGATATGATACAACTGATCTGAAAGAAACTAGGACATAGTACCAGGAATTGTAGAAATTATATAGTTATTAATCTAGTTAACTTCCTGAAATTAACTCAGAGAAATGTGTTCTAAATTTTCAAACAAAAAGAAATTAAAGTTTCACAAATTGTTTCTTGTTGTTTTTTAAGACAGAGTCTCACTCTTTTGCCCCAAGTTAGAGTCCCATGGCCCCAGTCTACCTCACAGCAACCTAAAACTTCTGGAGTTCCAGGGATCCTCCTGTCTCAGCCTCCTGAGTAGCTGCAACAACAGGAGCCCACTGCAACGCCCAGTGAATTTTTCTATTTTTAGTAGAGACCAGGTCTCTCTCTTCCTCAGGGTGTCTTGAACTCTTAGGCCCAAAGGAGTTGGGCTCCTGCCTCCACCTCCAAGAATCCTAGAATTACAGGCATAAACCACTGTGCCTGCTCCTTAGTTTGTTATTCTAAGTGAATACACATAAATTATAGCTTATCAGCATGATGGAATATCACCAAGTCCCTAAAATCATAACTGAAAAAAATTTGAAGTATGAAAATTATTTCTATATTAAATTTTAAAAGTAAAATTAGAAAGTCTATGTTCACAATTATGTAAAGCAATGTATGTTCAACATAGACAAAACAATTTTTTTAAAACATGAAAATAGTTTTGAGTACTTTCCAAAATCCTTATATTTTCAGTATTTAAGAAGAAAAATGTACAACTACTGTTTTAAAAGGTCAAGATGTGTCATAGATAGAATCCAGTCCACTTGACTATAAAGCAGTGCTTTGATGACTATCACATTTGCAAAACAATGGGCATGTGGAAGGTACTATTTGGAAGAGGTATACAGAGAATATTCTGTTTCAGGTTCCTGAGGACAGGACAACAAGTTCTGGGTCACCAGGAAGGAGGGCTAAATCCATGACAGAAAAAAACTCCTGTCCTTTTTTTTTCTTTTCATTTAATAATATCTGAGACTCCATGAAAACACACTAGAGGGTATTTATTTTTTAATGAAATAACTGGGTTGGGTCTTAAAATTGTAGGTGAATCTTTTTTTTCTTCCTATCTCAATTAAGGGAGAAAATGTGTTGAAGTATAAATGCAACAAGAATGACATCTCACAGAGAGGACACTGTCCAGTAGACTATAAGGGAATGGGTTATTTTCTTTTGCATTTGCAAAACAATAGGGATAGGGAGAGTAATGTTTGGGGGAAAGAACACAAAGGAAGTATACAAAGGATATTCTGTTACACGTTCCTTAGGATGGTGACAGAGTTTCTGGGTCACTGAAAATAGGGAATTACTTGAGAGGAACACTTTTGTGCCTTGCTTTCCCTCCACCCCCTACTTCTTTATCTAACAGCCCAAACCTGAAGCCATTTTATACCCACATCAGTAACTCTTAGTATCTCTGCCAGGTTTTACCACAATCTAATTTCTACTCTGTTGAACTTAAGACTGAGACCCTAATGTGTTAGATCACAAAAGTATTTAGTACCTAACAAAAATAACATTCTCACTACTTTTGTGTTTTATGGAGTCATAAATGTATCTTAAATAAGACAAGCTTTTGAGAAAGGGGTGCAAAATGAGCAAATCTTTGTAATTGTGGCCCTTCACTAATGTGGACATTGAAACCACTTCCACAGAAAGAAAAAAAAGGAAGAAAGCAAGGAAAGAAGGAAGGCAGACAAGCTTGCTTAATTACTTAAAAAGCCAATAAATTTTCTTGTTCCTCTGTCTTCTTACAGACATCCTGGGTTCTTCAATATCTGAGTTGATCATACTACTAAACATCTTAAATCAGCGCCCTCGTACTTGGCATAACATATACCTTGGAGTTTATTATACTCTTAATGTCTGAAATGAGACCTGGGAAACTATATTTTAAGTAAGTTATCCAGGACATTCTGATACAACTCTCTTTTTTTATACTCTCCTCTCTCCTGAGAAAATACTGCCTAGATATGATCTCACCACTACTATGGCCACTTTTTTTTTTTTTTTTTAACTTCAATGAAAATATAGAAACAGATGTTTGGAGACCAATGAATTGATCTTAGGGTAGGGAACTCAGGTACCTATAATATTAATGTCTCCAAAGCTGATTCTGAGAGCACTGATTCTCAAGGTTCAATGCAGGTCCAACAGCAACTAAATTACACACAGGCTCTTATTAAGTGGGGAACCTGAGGAATTACTCCAAAACCAGAGGGGCACAATTTGGCAAGTGCAGTCCAGAAATCTGCATTTTTAACACATACTTCAGTAATTGGTAAGATTCACAATACATTCTTAACATTTGAGAGTCAATGCCCAAGAAATTCAATAGTTTCCTAATCTTTTCTTATGATCAATCATTACTTTCATTCCTTTTTTGAAAGTCTCTCATTTTCCTACCTTATCACCCAGAATCACCTACTTCTAAAAGCTCAGACTACAAGTTTTCCCTAAACCATATCATCTCTGTCTATCCATTCTCCCCTTTAGCCTGCTTACTGTCCACAATCATGGTCTTTAGTTTCTTGGTTCTTCTTTACTCTCAATTCCACTGCTCCACTGGCCAGGTTCTACATTCATTCCTCTTGCTGCTACCTACCTTCCCTTACACCACTATTTGAGTTAACTCCCTTTATTATCCTCACTTCTCCCCTTACCTCTGTCAGTATTCTTTACATTTACATTCCTCATCTTGATATCCTTCCTTTCTCATCGTGAGATTAGGAACTACTGTATCTGAAAATAAATAAACTCTACTTCCTCTCAACTCTCACAGCATTTATTGTATGCTCCTTAGTAACTCCTTATTTTCTAGCCCATGTTATAGTTATTCAAACATATCCTAGTTTTACTTTTAGAATACGTGGACTTCAAAAATAGGAACATCCATTAGAAGTGCTTTGTAGAAATAATAATTTCAATTTAGTGAATAGGGCTAGGTGAGTAAACATACATGCCTTGCTTGACAAAGAAAGAATACAGTGTCTACCCCTTCTGCTATGCTCTCACTAGTAAAATAAGAAAGAATAGTAATAAAAAGATGTCCTTTCCTTATTGGAAGCCTTGCTTATCCAAAGGGGAACAAAAAGAGAAAATTCTCTTGTGAAAGTTAACTTCGATGGGTTTCACCCTAATTAATGTTGCCTATTCAAGTTTTAGATCAGCGTGATCAGAAGCAAGAACCTGTCTCTACT
This sequence comes from Arctocebus calabarensis, assembly GCA_963573935.1. Lineage (NCBI taxonomy): Eukaryota > Metazoa > Chordata > Mammalia > Primates > Lorisidae > Arctocebus > Arctocebus calabarensis. Next base: position 13,606 of record CAUYON010000846.1, read on the forward strand.
AAAAATAGAAAAAACTAGCCAGGCATTGTGGAAGATGCCGATAGTCCCAGCTATTTTGGAGTCTAAGGCAAGAGGATGGCTCAAACCATCTTCTTTTGAGTTTGAGGTTGCTGTGAGCTACAATGCCATAGCACTCTACCCAGGGTGACAGAGTGAGACTCTATCTCCAAAAAAAAAAAAAAAAAAAAAGTTCATAAATCAATTTGCTGTTCAAAATTTCCTCCTTTAAGTCAATAAGAACTATAACACAATTAGTTAATGTCTACATACATTTTTTTCCTTAAAAACATGCCAAACTTCATAGAGCTATGTGAACTCTATTGTTGGTTATTAGGAAGGCAGAGCTATGGGGGAAAATATCTTATTAGACTGACCATTTCATACTAAAAAATTTTAGGAAAGCTTATAAAGTACTAACTAAAAATTAGGGACCATGATCACAATCTTGGAAATACATTCATATTAGTTAAAAATAATTATTAGACCTATAAGCAAAAATATATGCATGTAAGGAAAATTTTAAATGTTATAAAAAGGAAATTTTGTTAGTTGATGAAGGTTATAAGTTCCTTTAAGATTTCTTATGTGTTGCTTTTGAAAATCACTTCTAAGTTATCTGTGTATACTTTTAAGTTTAACTCATGTTCATGGTGGAAAAATATCATAATATACAGATAAAACTAAAAGCCTACCTGTAATTGCACCATTCTAAGACAATTATTGGCACATACAGAAAGATATAATGGGGAGAAGAGTGACACAGTGAGACTCTGTCTCAATAAAAAACAAAAAACAAACAATAAACAAAAAACTCCTGGAGTAGAAGTTTTGGAAAGAATTGGAAAAGAAGAAGCAAACTCTATTAGCTGTTAAGACTAATACTCCTAACCTGAAGCAAACTTCTCTTTTTTCTACTCCATTTCTTGCATCTTCCCTGTCACATGTGTAAATTCATGGCAACTTTTTCTAATAAATATACACTTGTTATCCAATTTTTAATAAAATGATTAGCAGAAGGAAATTATTTTAACACTCTAAGATAATGAAAGCCACAGTTAATATATGATAGTTTCAAATAACTTTCAAAAACAACTTGACTGGAAAGTAGAATTAAATAGAACTTTTAACTAGGCTAAAATTAGAATAAACAAATACCTTTACTTATACTTACCTCAAATTTTCATTAAATCTTACTGTAGCTGCACAGTGAAATATAATGTTCACAGAATCTATGATGACCTCTTTATCTTCTTCACTAAGCGCCAGTTTAGGTTGGGTGAGTTCGCTGTTGATTGCTATAATTTTCTCTCTAAAATTTGGATTTTCATCTCTCAATCTGTCAAAGAGCTATCAAAGGTGAAAAAATGCTTATTTTAGAGAAGTATTTTTTAAATTTCTAAATTTTTAAACCTATTATCACCATTTTCCCCAGCAAAGGTAATAATTTTAAAAACTTAAACTATGCAATTCCTAAGACTGCTATTCTTTTTTTAAAACTGTAATTCTCATTAGAGATTACTAAAATGGCTATTTTTAATTGCTATTATTCAATATAGAAAACATCCTATGATGCCCACACTACTATCCCCATTTTAAAGATAAGGAATTCTCAGACTCAGAGAGGTTAGTCTGCCAAGGACACAGAGCTGGCAGTTGAAAGAGATGAATTTGAAATGTCCATGCTTTAGCTAATTAGATTACATTTAGCCCTTGGAGTAGCCTTAAGCATTACAGATAATGCTTAAATCATCAGAGTTCTAAAATCCAGACCCTAATTTATTACTTCATTTCACTTTTACTTTCTTTCAGTAGATTAAAGCACTATGATTCACATTCTACCTAACAGAACAACAAAAAAAATTTTTTTGCAGTTTTTTTTGGCCAGGGCTGGGTTTGAACCTGCTACCTCTGGCATATGGGGCCGGTACCCCACCCCTTTGAGCCACAAGCACTGCCCAGAACAAATTTTTTTAAAGAAAAAAAAAAAAAAAAAAAAAGGTGGCAGGCAAATATGCAGACCAGAATGAAAATAAACAAAAAATATACACATATATGTATATGACCCAAATGTATAATTCACCATTCCTTAAGTATACGCAAAGAACTAAGTTTTGCTAGACAGATTATAAGATGATTATAGTTTAAAGAAACATGCAATTTTAAGTCACATTTAACTTTTTTATCCCAGATTTGATAGAGGAACACTGATGACGGATGCCACACATCCAGGTCCACTGCTCTATCACAATGACTCTCCACTTCATTTAAAAGTCCACACTGGCAGGTTAAGCAGGATTCTTAATCTGGGAACAAAGTCTATATAATACATATGATCCTCACTTTTATTTACGGAGTTAACTTTAGTATATAACAATCTTCCCTTCCACCACTGCTAGCTTATGACCTGAATATTGGATCTTGTATTAATTAAAAAAAAAAATATCTACCAAGCAGAATTTCCGATGAGCCAGGTACCTTATAACAAATACAGAGAAAACAAGGAAATGTCCTTTCTCCTAAAGTTATTTACAGTCTAAAAGTAAAAAGTACAGAACAGACAATTAAAACAGTGCTATAAGTAATAGAAGTAACAGTATAGAGTTATGGGACTATACAAAAAACAACTAACACAGCTTTGGAAGACCGCAGATGGCTTCTCAGAGAAAATGACATTTAAACTGAGACCTAAAGGATAAACAGAACCTGAGTGTGTGTGTGTGTACATGCTGGGGACAGAAGCAAGCATGGGAAGGTCCAGAGATTATTAAATAGAAGAATAATGCTCCAGGAAGAAGTAGTAGCATGTACAACCCCAGAGAAGTGAGACTGCTGTGGTGCCTATGGCTCAAGGAGTAGGGTGCCGGCCCCACATACCAGAGGTGGTGGGTTCAAACCCAGCCCTGGCCAAAAACTGCCAAAAAAAAAAAAAAAAAAGAAGAAGTGAGAGTGCTTGAGAAATTAAAAATAATTCTTTAGGCCTCGAATATAGAGTATGAAGGAAAAAGTGGTTGAAGTTATGTGGAGATAAGAAGGGCAGATATTTGTGTCATTGAATAGATGAATTTCACTGAGAGCAATGGTGAGCTACGGATAGACTTTAAACAGGAAGGTGATACAAGCATATTCATAATTATAAAGAACTCCTCGGCTATAAGGAGTATAGAACCCTCCTACAGTTACCCATAGACAAGAAATTGCCTGATCTAAACCAACATAATAAGAAATAAAAGATGGCTTATGTTTAGAGATATTTAGAATGTTACATCAATTAAGACACAGCCAATGGGGCGGCGCCTGTGGCTCAGTGGGTAGGGTGCCAGCCCCATATACCAAGAGTGGTGGGTTCAAACCCGGCTCCGGCCAAACTGCAACAAAAAATAGCTAGGAGTTGTGGCGGGTGCCTATAGTCCCAGCTACTTGGGAGGCTGAGGCAAGAGAATCGCTTAAGCCCAAGAGTTGGAGGTTGCTGTGAGCTGTGACGCCACAGCACTCTAGCTAGGGCAACATAGCGAGACTCTTGTCTCAAACAACAACAACAACAAAAGACACAGTCAATGACTGCATTTAAAGGATAAAGAATGCAAACTCTATGAGGGCAAGGGCCACCCACATCTATCTTGCTCAACACAGGCCCTAAATCACAGATTTTGCCTGACAAGGAATATCTGATAAACATCTGTTAAGTGAATAAATTCATTAAACTAAGTACAATGGAAGAGAAAGAAGTACAATTTTGGAGATACAAGTTTAGTTTTGTGAATGGTGAGTATAAAATGCCTATATGACACCCCAGAAGACTGGTCTAGTACAGGTGGATTGGATTGGTGGGTCTAGAGTTCAGGGGAGAGTGCCTGATGACTGATACAGATCTTACTAACCACACACAATTAGTAACTGAAGCCCTGGCAGTGAAAGGGATTATCATAACAGCAGTATAAGCACCAAAGATCTAAACTGTATGAAGCTACTTCTAAATCGAATTTAAAGTATAACCATTCATCTCACATAAAATAGAGGATAACCACTTGACTGGACCTACTAAGAAAAGGTAAGGCTTAAAATTGAAACTGGGAGAATATCAATATTTAAGGGGAAAGAGAAAAAGAATCTAAGGAGTAACAAGAAAAGTACTTTTTTAAAAAAAATTATTCGGTATTCGTTGAGGGTACAAAGAATTAGGTTATACTGATTGCATTTGTTAGATAAAGTCTCTCTTATAATTGTGCCCTGCCGCCAAGAGGTGTGCCGTAAACTTTTTTTTTTCCCTGGAGACAGAGTTTCATTGTAGTCCTGGGTAGAGTACCAATGGCATCATAGCTCACAGCAACCTCAAGCTCTTGGACTCAAGCAATGCTCTTGCCTCATCTGCCTGTGTAGCTGGGACTAAAGGCACCTGCCACAATACCCTGACTAGTTTGGTTTTTACTTCCTATTTTTGTTCTATTTTTATTTTATTTATTTATTTATTTTGAGACAAAGAAGCAAGCATGGGAAGGTCCACAGTGCCGTGGTGTTACAGCTCACAGCAACCTCAAACTCTTGGGCTAAAGTGATTCTCTTCCCTCAGCCTCCCAAGTAGGTGGGACTATAGGTGCCTGCCACAACGCCTGGCTATTTTTTTGTTACAGTTGTCGTTATGGTTTAGCTGGCCTGGGCCGGTTTTAAACCTGCTAGCACCAATGTATGGGGCTGGTGTCGCAACCACTGTGCTATGGGTGTTGAGCCTTTTTTCCTATTTTTAGTAGAGACAGGGTTTCACTCTTGCTCAGGCTAGTCTCAAACCCCTGAGCTCAGGCAATCCATCCATGTTGGCCTCCCAGAGTGCTAGGTGGGAACCACTGCACCCAGCTCCAGAAAAGTGCTTTTTAATACCTTGATTCATAGTTCTTTATTCTCCTCACTGCTGATAACCTTTAATTCTCCTTGATTCCAGCTTTCTATACCATGACTACTAGGACATGATCAGGTGGCTTAGCAAGCTAGCTCTCAAATTTGATACTCTTCCATTCTCTAGCTATCATCTCTTTCTTCAATATTATCTTTTCCAGTGTTTCAACCCACCAATATCTTTGTTCCTACTTTCTTAAGCTTGCTAATACCTTTTTAATATTCTTTATTCCCTTTCCACAATTTATTTTACAATCAACTATTTTAATTCAGTCCTCACCAGACATTACAAGTCTTCCCCCCAAGACAGTCCCATAGTCAGTGTTCTCAACCAACTATGAATTAAGTGTCTAAAAGACATTTGGTGACGTCTGAAAATATTTTTGGTTGTCACAACAGGGAGAGGAAGAGGAGAATACGACCAGGAATACTACTGATCACCTTACCATGCACCGAACAGGCCCCCAAACAAAGAACAATCCAGCCCAAAATGTTAATGTAGTTGAGAAACCCTACTATAAGCCAATGTTCCAACTGTGGTATATGCTTTGTGCCTATGTCTTTATTCCGGTTTCAAAATTATATTAGGCTTTACCTAAAGTTTCTTACTAAACTTCAAGGGTATACTCACTGCTACTTGACATAAAAAAGGACTCACTGTCATTGATTCACCAGAAATTCTATACATAATAGGGAATGAGTGGCCCAGGATTAAGTGTGGGATATGTCAGGAGGAAACTAATGGCACAAGATAAAATGACATAATTTTATGGAGTATAATTTTGGTCAAATGTTTGGAGATAAATGCTTTTGTAATGAAAGGAATGTCCATGTATTTAGGCTAAACCATAAAGGTGCAATGAAATTTCAGGTTTTATGTAGAAAATATTCCTTTTCTTTGCAAATGAGACTTACTGTACAGAAAATCTTGGAAGCACTGCTCTCAAGACCCCTGGATGAGATGCCCAGACAGTCAATTCCAACCAAGACATAAAATTCAATTAATTGTTCCTATCCAGGCTCCTTTCTATACTCTCTCTGCCTTCCTTCTCCCCTCTTAAAAATTCTCTAGAAGGCAGAAACTCAGTATTATTTATACCTAAATTCAACACCCTATCTCAAGTCAAATGCCCAGGATTAAGGAGGCACAAAAATATTTTCTGAAAAATAAAAAATGATTAAGAATAAATAATCCCTCACTGGGGGAAGTGTGATGTTGAGAGAGAAATTTAAAATGTATTAATTACAAGTGCCCATAATAAAATGCCAATATGAATAAACAAAGGGTAGAGATGGCAACAAAACATACACGCAGGCTTTCTACTTAAAACAAGCCTTGTAGTTTTATAGTCCCATTGATGACTCCTTTTTTATAGATTTTAAGGGAAGCAAAGGATTCCAAAAGAGTTCAGCAAAGAATCAGAAAGAGAAAAAAATGATTAAGGGAGACTAATGCAGACTAATTTGAAAAATTAACAGGTATAAGGATAATTTCTAAATTTCCAAGATGGAATTCTTTATCCCAGGGTTAAAAAAATGAAAGCAACATAAAGAGGAATGTCTACTGTGTAATATAAAAGAAAAGCTAATGTGATAGAACAATCAGTTCCAATCCAAAAAACTATGATAAAGATCTATTAAGTTCATTCGAAGTCAAAAGTCCTGTTGGCTGCTGTGGTGGGGTTTGCTATAGTTTTGAGTGTTTTTATCAGGTCTATAAAAATTTAGTTACTCAAACGAGTTTCGCTCTCTTATAAAATGAATAGTATAATTGAAATTCCTTTTTGTGATATGCCTTCAGATTCTGATTCCTTACCTGTACCAAAGTTGAACTATATCTTTCCGATTCAAACTGACTATCAAGGATATCAGATAAATTCATTCATTTTGAGAAAATTCATAAGCTTGTGAGTATAAAATCATTTTTTCCAGATCATTTTTATTTTTTTCTTAGCAATGTTAATCTAAAGTTTTGAACTGTATGACCTATTCTTATGATCTAAATGGCCCCTCTGTTGTCTGTCAAATGGGAATATGTGACTTCTCTACCTCCCAAAAGTGCTGTGGGGAGCAACTGGTACTTATAAATTTTACAGTGTTATGAAAACATACTGTATCACAGCACAGTAGGTAATTTAAATCTACCAACTAATTATTATTATCTGAAAGCTATTTAAAATATCTAGTAGTTACAAGTAACCTGCCTCAAATGTTTCTAAAACATACTTTAATTATCTACCATAAATGTAACTTAGAACTTATTATACAATTTTGCCCACCAAGGAGGAAAGCTTTGTTTGTAGAGTCACAAATCATATTCAATTTACTACTGCCATTAATAAATTAATTTTACTGTTTTTTAGAATACTAAAGAAATAATACTAAACTATTAATGATTACTATATACAGAAGTATATACTTTTTTCCCCCTCCAAATGATCATTTTCCACACTTACCTTGCCACTGAGGACTTCTTCCACTCGCTCTTGTGGTGTCTGTCCAGCTTTCTGCCTTACCAAAACATACACTGAATTCACCTTAGGACAAGATCTCAGCAATTTTTCCAAAAGCACCTTCCCTAGGAAACCGGTAGCTCCTGTGAGGAGGACATTCTTGCCTTCGTAGTATTCTGGGATTGAAACCATTTTGACTCTAAGAAAAACAGGACAAATAAGTATTAGTTCAAGAATTTATATTCATTCTTACAAACTAGAATGTCTTGATGTTCAAGTAAGTATTTTAAAGGGCAAGCAAAAGTCAAAATTGAACATTAACAAGAGAGGATTCTAACCTTTGGTTCATTGCAGTAAAGCAGAACAAAGAAGGAACTGCGGCTTATTTCAACTCTGGATCACCTCAGGCAAGTCACTTACCTTTGCTGGGCCAGGAGTTTTTCTAGTACAGTTTGTACTAAATGATCTCTAAAAATTCCTTCCAGCAATAAGAACTCAAATCTTTATTCGGCCTCAGTTAAACCCTAAACACAACTGAATGGTGTTTCTCTGTCTCCAAAGGGATTTATAACACCAAATAGAGGTCAGCAGCAAGAGTCAATTACCTCGCTTGTATAACATGGCTAGGTGTCATATTCACCTATCATCACCAGTTGAAACAAGAAGAGGTAACACCAAGTCCTTCCTATTACACCTTTCCAAGATGTTCCTCTTTATGTTTTTTTTTGTTTGTTTTTTTGGCCAGGGCCAGGGTTGAACCCCCCACCTCTGGTATATGGGGCCAGTGCCCTACTCCTTTGAGGCACAGGCGCCACCCCTGTTGAATATAAAAAGTAAAGTTCACAGAAATACATAGGCTGACTTACCCTCCCTACCCAAATTCTACTGAAACAACAGAAAGTAAACAAATGAAAGAACCATAATGAATGAAAAAAAATGAGATCAAACACATTCAAAACAATGTCCTGTATTATTTAGAAATGCACACACATAGGATAAAATATTAATAGATGTATGAGAGGGAGTACAATACAGAGAAGAAAATAAGGAACTTCTATTATACTTGTTTTATTTGTTTTATTTAAACTATGGAGTATATACATGTGTTTTATGTTATAATTGTAATAATCATAATCTGAACACAATAGCTTCATTCATAACCAAAAAAAAAAAAAGAAGAAAGAAAGAAAGAAATAGTAGAATTTCTAGAAAAAACAACAATCCAAGCAAAGCAAGCAAAGGACTACAGTGAAGCAAAAGTTATCTTTACCAATCCCCTAAACAGAACTTGGGAGAAAATGCCAAGCTCAGCATCAAGAAGCTGTATTAAAACATATGGAAAGCATGGTAATTAAAAGACTGCTCATGACACAGCAGAGCCACTCATAACAGTGTTACTTCCTGTATAAAATTTGGCTACCAGGCTTATTATCCAGATCTGCCTGAGAAGAGCATCCAGCACTGGTGCTAGGGACAAAAGAGATGCAGGGCTGACCCTGAGGTAGGGCAAAACATCCACAAATAGGGGAGGCAGGGAATCAGGAGAGAGGAAACAAAACCAACAAAAGAAAGTCTTTATAGCACTCAACCCCCAGAAAATATTTTAGGTCTTCAGCCTAATATCTCTGCTGCTAGCCCTTAAATCAAACTCATGCAGAGCTCTCAATTAGTAATCACATCTGGAATAAAGCTGTTTTGGGAAAATAGACCTCAAAAAGGTAAGAGTAAGCCAGTATTAGCTACTAAAACCAACTACCCCACTCCTTCATAAGTATGAGTGGATAACCAAGCATTACCATATAATTCAGAAATAGTTCCAAAATTAAGAAGGACCAAAAAAGAAAAGTAATAGAATTACAAAGGAAACTAAGATAATGAAAAATTTAAAGAGAACTTAAATTCTTACAAATGTATTCCAAGCTATTCACAAGAATATTGCATTCATAAAATTACTATGAAAAGGAACAAAGAACATGAAAGCATTTGGAAGTTGAAAACTCAAGTACATGTAGAAAATCCAGCAAACAGGCTAGCACCTGTAGCTCAGTGACTAGGCGCCGGCCATATACGCCGGGGCTGGTGGGATTGAACCTGGCCTGGGCCTGGTGGGGTTGAACCTGGCCTGGGCCTGCTAAACAACAACAAATACAACAAAAAACTAGCCCAGCACTGTGGCAAGCACCTGTAGTCCCAGCTACTTGGGAGGCCGAGGCAAGAGAATCGCTTAAGCCCAGGAGTTTGAGGTTGCTGTGAGTGCATGCCACAGCACTCTACTGAAGGTGACATAGTGAGACTTTGTCTCAAAAAAAGAAAAATCCAGTAAATAAATAAACTATTAGAATTAAAAGCCTCCATATGAATTTAACAAGGTCACTGGACATAGGTTTATATGGCAGGGAAAAATACTTTTCTATAAACTAACAACAAACAAAATATATTTTAAAAAAATGTCACTTATAATACCATCAAAAACATCAAAAATTACATACAGAATACAAGTGTTAGAGAAGATGTAGAAAAATAATCCTCACACACTACTGGTAAGAATGTAAAGTGGTTCAGCTGCTATGGAAAAGAGACTGGCAGTTCCTTAAAGGTTAAATATAGAATTAGATAACCCAGCAATTCCACTAAGGGTACACCCAAAAGAACTGAAAACAGATTCCTGTCGCTGAGGCTGGCCATGTGGGCTGCCAGCTTCCTCACCATGGGATCGGGGCTGATCAGGCACCTGGCCCCTTATCTAGGCCTCTCCAAGCCTGAGGTGCTGAGAGTTTTAGGGGGCACTTTGCCTTTTAAACTAGGAAAGCAGAGGAAGACTTGCAACTGTCCCAGGTGAAGTGTGCTGGCCTGTCTGCACTCACCACAGAGACCAGCAGTGAGTAATGTACTTGAACCTTGCAGCTTCCTGCATGATGCGCCCCTCGGATAGGGCTTATTTAATTAAACTTTCTAGTTTGAACAAGAAGATATATCAGAGCTGTCTTAAATCTTTAGAGTGTTTACTGGCTCTGGATTTGAATACTGGAATAAGAGACCTAGCTGTACAGAAGCTTAAAGATGGCTTCAAAGTTACTACAAAGCCGTAAGTCCAGTTTTCCTAAGACACAGCAAGTAGATCTTGACTTTTCCAGACCACTTTTCACCACTCCTGCACTAACTCTCAGCATGCAAGATTCTAAAGCTAAAAGTGGATAAAAACTAAGTACCCACATCTGATGTAAAAAGACCATATTTGACCTAATGTGTAAACATTTGGGCAGCAGACTGACAGAGAACCTACAGATTCAGCTACTCCACCACAGAAGAAAATAAAAACAATTATTGAACCCCCAGCAAAGGAAATAGAGAAAGTAGAAGAATTCCCACATAAACTGTAGAAAGATGAAGACTTAACACAGGATTTATGAAGAATAAAAAAGAAACATTTTAAGAAACGCTCCTAATGCTCAAAAGGCCTCAGCAGTGATTTCAGCTTCCAGAGTGGCAGGAGATGCAGACACATTCTAGAAGATCTGAGGCCTCTGGAATTGTGTTTGAACTTCTATAACAAGGGACTATTACCTTACCAGCAAAGAAGCCAGCATTGGAGCAGAGTTCTGGGCTGTGGGCTGGCCCCTGACATGGGCAACACTGGATCAACTACAGTGCCTGACTGGCATAGCCTCATGTGCTCCTAGAAAATGGAATTGGAGCCATTTTGCCTTTTAGTTTGTTTTAAGTGAACAGCAACCTCTTATCCTATCCAGAACATAAAATTCAGGCTTAATGGAACCTTACAAATTTACTTAATTTTTTATGTAAGTTTTCTGGTTTGACTAAATCAATATATTGTACAGCCTAAGTTAATAAATATTATTTTTATGTTAAAAAAAAGAACTGAAAACAGATACTGACAGGTTCATACAGGGTTGAGTATCCCTTATCCAAAATGCTTGAGACCAGAAGTGCACTGGATTTCAGATTTTTTCACATTTTAAAATATTTGCATTACACTTACTAGCTTAAGTGTCCCAAATCCAAAAAGCTCCAAGGACCATTTCCTTTGAGCATCATGTCAGCACTCAAAAAGTTTTAAATTTTGAAGCATTCTAGACTTCAGATTTTTGGGTTAGGGGTGCTCAAACTATAGCAGCACTGCTCACAATAGCCAAACAGAGCAAACAGCCCACATACCAATCAACAGATGACAGATATACTGCAGTGTATATATAAGTGGAACACTATTCATCCATAAAAAATAAGAAAGTACTGATAATATAAGACCATACAGATGAATCCCAATACCATCAAGTGAAAGAAGTCAGATATAAAAGGTCACATATTGGCCTGGCACCTGTGGCTCAGTGGGCTAAGATGCCAGTCACATACACCTGAGCTGGCAGGTTCGAATTCAGCCCATCCCACTAAACAACAATGATGGCTGCAACCAAAAAATGGCTGGGTGTTGTGGCGGGCGCCTGTAGTCCCAGATACTTGGGAGGCGGAGGCAGGAGACTCACTTGAGGCCAGGAATTGGAGGTGGAGGTTACTGTGAGCTGTGATGCCACGACACTCTACCCAGTGTGACAGCTTGAGGCTCTGTCTCAAAAACAACAAAACAAAATAAAATAAAGGTCACATATTGTCTGATTCTATTCATAAGAAATATCCAGAATAGATAAATCCATAGAGTGCAAACTGGTGGTTGCCAGGGACTGCAGAATGGGGAAGTAGAGAGTGGAGAAAAACTGCTTAAGAGGTTTTACTTTGTAATGATGGAAATGTTTTAGACAAGACAGGAGATGGTGGCTGCACAACATTGTGAATGTACTAAATACTACTGAATTTTTCACTTCAGTGGTGCTATGGTTTGAATGTGTCCCCTCTAAAATGCAAGTGTTGCCACTGTGATAGGCTTAAGAGGACAGGCTTTTAAGAGGTGACAGGGCATGTAGATTCCCTACTCATTAATGAGACTCAGGACCTCATAAAAGAGGCTTCATGCAACATTTGGCTAGCTTACTTCCTTGCCTTTCCACTTTCCACTCCATTAGGACACAATGTTCCTCCCCTTCAGAGGATTCAACAACAAGATGTCATCTTAGAAGAAGAGAGTAGGCTTGGCCCCATAGCACACTGGTTACGAAGCCAGCCACATACACTGAGGTTGGCAAGTTCGATCCTGGCCCGGGCCAGCTAAACAAGGACAACTGCAATAAAAAATTGCCGGGCATTGTGGCGGGAGCCGGTACTCCCAGCTAATTGGGAGGCTAACGCAAGGGAATCACTTAAGACCAAGAGTTTGAGGTTGCTGTGAGCTGTGACACTATGGCACTCTACTGAGGGTGACATGAGACTCAATCTCAAAAAAAAAAAAAAAAAAGAGAGTAGCCCTCACCAGACAATTAAACCTACCAGCACCTTGATCTTGAACTTCTAACCTCCAGAACTATGTGAAATAAACTTCTGTTCCTTAGAAATTATGCAGTCTAAGGCATTTTGTCATAGCAGCACAAATCAAACTAAAACAAACGGTTTTTATATTATGTGAATTTCACCTCAATAAATTATTATTATGATTATTATTTTTGACACAGTCTCACTGTGTTGCCCTTGGTAGAGTGCCATGGCATCACAGCTCACAGCAACCTCAAACTCTTGGGCTTAAGTGATTCTCTTGTCTGAGACTACAGGCACCCACCACAATTATTTTTTTGGTTGTAGTTATCATTGTTGTTTGGCAGACCTTGGCTGGATTCGAACCTGCCAGCTCTGGTGTATGTGGCTGCAGCTGAGCTACAGGCACCGAACCAATGCCAAAAATTAGAAATAAATATAAAAGACAAAACATTAAGAGAAATTAAGTAATATCTAAATAAATGGAGACATTACTATATTCCTAGATTGTAAGAGTCAATAGTATAAAGATGACAATTTACCATCCTTAGATTTAATATAATCCCAATCAGCTGGACACAGTGGCTCACGCCTGTAATCCTAGCACTCTGATAAGTGGAGGCATGTAGATTGCCTGAGCTCAAAGGTTTAAGACCTCATCTCTAAAAATAGCCGGGTATTGTGGTGGGCACCTGTAGTCCCAGCTACTTGGGAGGCTGAGGCAAGAGAATCTCTTTAGTCCAAGAGTTTGAGGTTGCTGTGACCTGTGAAGCCATGGCACTCTACTGAGGGTGACATAGTGACATTCTTTCAAAAAAAAAAAAAAGAAGAGGAGAGTAGCCCTCACTACTACTATATATATGTAATCCCAATCAAAATCTAACCTGTTTTTGTTTATAAATATACAATAGAAACTATAATTCTAAAATGTTTATGGACTTGCAAAGGGCCAAGAATAGCAAAGACAAACATGAAGAATAACAATGGTAAAGAACTTACATTACCACATATCAAGATGTATTATAAACCTACAGGACTGTGCTATTGGTGGAACAAGGAGAGAATGATGCAGTCAATTAACTATACAGAATAAGTTAATTTTGACCTTTACCTGCCACTAAGAACAGAAATGCATTACAGATAAACTGGAGATCTAAATATGAAAAGTAGGGCAGTACCCCTACCCTAGCTCAGTAGGTAGGGCGCCAGCCACATACATCAAGGCTGATGGGTTTGAACCTGGCCTGGGCCAGCTAAAACAACAATGACAACTGCAACAACAGCAACGACAACAAAAAAAATAGCTGGGCATTGTGGCAGGTGCCTGTAGTCCCAGCTACTTAGGAGGCTGAGGCAAGAGACTCACTTAAGCCCAAGAGTTCGAGGTTGCTGTGAGCTGTGACACAGCAGCACTCCTCCCAGCATGACACCTTGAGACTCTGTCTCATAAATAAAAATAAATATGAAAAGTAAAATAATTATGTTTCTGCTAGGCCAACATTTCCTAATTAAATAACAAATTGCTAACCAAAAAGGAAAACATTGGCTGGGCATGGTGGCTTATGATTGTGATGTCATCACCTTGGGAAGTGGAAGTGGGAGGATCCTTTGAGGCCAGGAGTTGAAGACCACCAGCCTGGACAACATACTGGGACCTTGTCTCTACAAAAAAATTTTAAAATTAGCCAGGTGTGGTGGTATACAACTGTAGTCTCAGCTACTTAAGACAGGAGGATTGCTTGAAACCAGGAGTTGAGAGGCTACACAGGGCTGACATCATACCACTGCACTTCACCTTGGGCAACAAAGTGAGACACTATAGAAAAAAAAGAAAGAAAAGGACAAAAAGGAAGAAAAGGAAGGAAAGGAGAGTAAAGGATAAGAAAGGAAGAAAAATATTGATAAATTAGATGACACTAAGTTCATCCCAAGACATTATTAATAAAGAGAAAAGGCAAAGCAAAATAAGATATTGGTAATTCATTTCATAGTAAAAACAGATTAATATCCAGACTACATAAACAACTCCAAATCAATAGAAGAGACAATGCAATAGAAAAATGGGCAAGGTTTACAAAGGCTGTCTCAATTTAATTTTCAATAGAGTCCCTTTTCTCAAAAGTATCCCAATTTACACAATAAATTACATGGTAGTATAACCTAATTCAGGTCTGAGACTACTTTAAGATTTCAATGACTGAAAGTCTAACTAAAACCATAGAGCATAGAAGTTCAAATGTTAAGCCAGGCACTGTGGTGTGTGCCTGTAGTCCCAGTGACTTCAGAGACAGGAGGGAACATTACTTGAGCCTAAGTATTTAAGAACAGCCTGGGCAATGTGTGTTTTTTAAGCCTATCTCTTTAAAAAAAAGTTCAATATGAAGAATAATTCTGCATCAATATACCTAATAAATCTGATACATATTAAATAGTGTGCTGACAACATAACCTAGAATCAGTTATCTAATTCTTGGAGCTTCATATTTTTCTTATATAAAAATTTATACAACAAATACTGGTATTTATTGAACTACCTACTAGATATCAGGTACCATAAAGTTTTCCATAGGTATACAGATTTCCTTAAGACAGCAAAAGTTATTAAGCAGTTTTCTCTCTAATTATTGAGGTCTTATAACCTTAATATGTGATGGCTTAACCCTAAAAAATATAAAAAGGTAAAAATACAACTATATTCTTATTTCCTTCATTTCAGGACAGCTACCTCACCAAAGCGTAACCAGCAAATATATTAATACCAGACAGCAGAAAATATTTACCAAACTTAATTTTCTCTCCTCAAGTTTAATACAGACATTGGATAATAGAGGTATAGAATGAAACTGCTTCTTACCAGACTAAGGTAACTAGTTCAAAGCTATTTGCATGTGATTTTATGCTACTGTGATGACCTACATGATTTTCTTCATGGAGGAAAAAAAGAGAATTCCCACAACTTAGCATAATACCATCAAAAACCTTACCACAAAGCCACCAAAAACTTTACAAGCCCTAAATATCATTAAATTCTGTCTCTAGGTTTTCTTGGCTTCCCTACCCAGTGAATATACTTTGCCCTACTAATTTATGGGAAAACCTAGCAAAAAAGAGAATTAATTTAAGGGAAGTCCAGACTTGCCCTATCTTCTACACAGTCCTGGCCAAAGTGACCAGAAGCAACTAGAGAAGCAAAAACCAGGAAAAAAATGATGTCAATCCTTCCAAAGTATGCTATTCAAAAAATACTACACAACACTGTATCTAAAAGCTCCTATCATCTGTAGCACTACAATGCTAAGAAAGGCAGCAGCATTATCATTTCTGTGCAGCTGAGAGGGAGTTACAGGGCTGTGAAATGTGACTCATATTTATTTTCACTGCTCTTGAGTTGCCTTAGGAAACATCACCTAGCAGTGCCAGTAGGTGTTCTTTGAAAATACCTTATCCTTTGATTCAATAGTTAAAGAGGCAGAACTCTTTCTGAAGAATCGCCATCATTACTTTTAAAGACTTCACTTAGGTTAACATGCCAAAGTGAGTTTTCCTGGTGGCTGTAAAAGATAGTGTTTTCACATACTTGCACTTATAATTTACATTAAAAGAAATACATATTAAGGCTATATAAAACAGGTTTACTTAGTAGGAGTTTAAGTCCAAACTCTACCACTTAGAGGCTATAAGATCTTAGGTTAAAACTACTACTCCAAAACTATTTATTTGTAAAAGGAGAATATGCAAGATTTATGAGCAAAGAGCTTGAAACTGCCACAAATGGTGAACCGCAGAGAACTTTTAAGATAGAACCCCACCCAATATAAACCTGGACTTTCGTAACATAACTGTATTCTCTTAATAAACATCCTAATATGAATTAATGGAAGGCTAATCATGTCTCATTAGTTTTAGAAACTTAGTTAACTGACTCTCTCTCCAGCTTTCAACTTTTTAAGAGTTCTTTAATGATGGATGGAGTGGCTCATGCCTGCAGGCCCAGCACTCTGGGAGGTAGATGCTGTCCCCACTAAAAATAGCTGGGTGCTGTGGTAGGCACCTGTAGTCCCACCTACTTGGGAGACTGAGGCAAAAGGATCACTTGAGCCCAAGATTTTGAGGTTGCTGTGAGCTATAACATCTATCTAACTCTATCCAGAGCTACAGAGTGAGATTCTGTCTCAAAAATACAATTAAGATAAAAAAATAATAAGAGTTCTTTAAATAGATAAAGCAATTAAAGTGAGAGATTGAGGTATTCCAATAATCAGAAAAGTACAAAGCTGATCTGAAGGTAGTAAGTTATCTCAATTAATTGTTCGGTCACAGCTACATATTGAACTCCTTATTCTACTTTTTCCTCCTCACTATGATACTTGACTAGTCTTTAAAAGAAAAAAAAAAGTACAAAAACCAATCTTTTGTTAAAAAGCTTTTTGGTGCCAAGAAATGAGAATTCCTTTCCCTGTATTATAGCCAAAAGGAACCCAAATTAATTTCAACTTTTTGATACTTGCTAAGTAGTGAGACAAATGTGAACAAGTACGTGGGGAGTTGTGTATAGGAAAAGGAATGCAAGGCAATTCCATGGGCCAGGTAGGCAGAATAAGAACATAATTTTAAAGACTCACCAGTGATGAGAAAAATACATTAGTAAAGGGAAGAATGAGAAAGAAAAACTTACTAAGCACAAATTCTTTGTCATACCTTCAGATACTATTTCCCACAATTCTCCTTAATAACTTTTATTTTTTAATTTCACATTAACATATGGGTACAATTAGGTTACACTGTTTGCATTTATTAGGTAAAAGTCCAAGTTGTAGTTGAGGCCTTCACCCAGGAGGTATGCCATATACCCCTACATTGCACCTATTAGTTGAGAGCTTACCAAACCCGCTCTTAACTTTTCTTACCTAAGGTCACTCAGTACACACACCATATTTTGCTACTGTGCATAATGTGCTCCCAGGTGTAAAACATACTCACACTTTTGGCCCAAATTTTCAGAGAAAAAAAAAATCTTTCATTTTTTTCTCTTGCGCCTTCTTTTGAAGGAGGAGTAAGGCCCACAACTTTGGAGAAGCCAGGAGCAAACTCAGAAAGTAGGTGACAGTGGTGTGGATACCGGAGGGCTTGACCTCCCTAACTGTCCCCTCCAGGTCCATCCTTTTCCCCACATCCTCTTATTTCCTATTGACTCTCATGTCCACCAGTGGGAACATGGCCACGGCTACCCGCTGAACTCACCTCAGCAGGCTTATTTCCTGGGAGGTGGTGTGAAGGGCTAGGCGAGGCCCTGACTGCCCCAGGCTCCTGATGGCAGATCCCTGCCCTTTCTGAGCTGCCTCATCTCTCACACAGCTGGCTTCATTCTGAATCCCTCAGGATGCTGCTGAGGAGGAAGCCTTCCCTGATGATACCCCAGTGAAGTACTCTGCATTCCTTCTGTTTAATGACTAGACCATGACCTCCTCCAGCCATCCAGACCTCTGGTACTCAGTAACATCAGAATGAATGACATCAGTCTTTCCCAAAATTGCAAATCCTACGAATCACCTGGGGGACTAGTTAACAGAAGACTCCTGAACCTTACCCAAATAATGGTGAATCGACTCTCCAGGAGAAAAACCTGGGCGTCCATTTCATTAACAAGCATCCTAGTAGGAAGTAGGTTCTTCCTACTGGCAATTTTGGGAAATTATGCCAACTCAATTCCTTGGGGATTTAGAGAAGTCATAGGCTCAAAATTACAATCTATGGGCTCAGGTACTCCCAAGCTTTCATACTTTGCTGCCAGGTGCCCTTACAGACAGAAACTTCATGAGAAGTGAGCAGTAGTAGCAGCTAGTAATAGAATTGGGTCTCAAAACCCAAGTCTTCCAGACCCCAGGTCAGGGATCTTCCTCCTCAGTGATATGTCTCAGGGGCCTTACAACGGGGCCGGCTCTAAGAGACGAGGCAGCCCAGAAAGGGCTGGCCTTTCACACCAGCTTCCTAGGAAATAAGCCTGCCGGGGTTCTCAGTAGAGAAGCCATGACCATGTTCCTACCAACAGACACAGATTGGGATAGGAAATGAGAAGATGTGGTGATGGGGGGGAGTGGTGAGAGGGGACAGCTGGGGGAGGTTGGGTGCCCAGGTTATCCGGACCACTCTCACCTGTTGCCTGGGCTCACTCCCAGCTTCTCTGCAACAGCACCTGTGGCTCAACGGGCTAAGGCACCAGCCACATACACCTGAGCTGGTGGGTTCGAATCCAACTTGGGCCCGCCAAACAACAGTGACAGCTCCAACCAAAAAAAAAAAAAAAGAAAGAAAGAAAGAAATACACAGCAAAGATCAGTGGACGTATTAATATTTCCAACCCCATCCTACTTGATCCACTGAAAGATCTTACCTACACAGAATCATTAATTACAATATTAGAAACAAAAACCCCAAGGCAGTGGAGGTAACATGACAAAGTAAAAGATAAGGAGCTCTGGGGTCTTATTTAAGACTAATAAATTTGAATGTGTTTCTACAAGTATCTATACCAAGGTAATCCAATAGATCATTAAGTTTTGAAAATATACATTGAACTTAACTGACTTTGAAAACATAAAAACCTAAGTGAGCTATTAGGAAACTAAATCTTTAGTAAAGTCATTTTCAGTACTGAATGAAATCAGGTCCCGCTTATAAACTGCTTCTTGCTAAATTAGGTAGTCCCTCTGTGGAAACAAGCCTTTCAGATAACCAGTGCCAAAATACAGGAGGAAGCCCTGGGACCCTGGAGTATAGCAGGTCTGGGAAGGAATTTAAGTTTACCCATTACCTTAGGGGTAAGCAAGCTTACCCCTTTGAGTCTGTTGTTTCCTCATCTCTAAAATACAGATAATATATCCACCATACACCCCACACACATCTTTTAGCATCTGCATGAGAATTAAAGTAATAAACACAAAAAAAATTGGGCGCAATTACATTTCCTTATTCATCTCCCCTTTACTTCTATGGTAGTGATCCTCAGTATGGACCTTCAGTAGTCAGTATGATCTTA
>CAUYON010000847.1:0-26762 GCA_963573935.1 Arctocebus calabarensis
TTTTCGGCTTGGCTATTGTTGGTATATATAAAGGCTACAGATTTATGGGTGTTGATTTTGTAGCCTGAGACATTGCTGTATTCCTTGATCACTTCTAAAAGTTTTGTAGTAGAATCCCTGGTGTTTTCTAGATATACAATCTTATCATCCGCAAAGAGTGAAAGTTTGATCTCTTCTAACCCTATGTGAATGCCCTTGATCACCCTTTCTTCCCTGATTGCAATGGCTAAAACTTCTATTACGATGTTGAAGAGCAATGGAGACAATGGACAACCTTGCTTGGTTCCTGATCTAAGTGGAAATGGTTTCAATTTAACTCCATTCAGTACGATATTGGCTGTGGGTTTGGTGTAGATGGTCTCTATCAGTTTAAGAAATGTCCCTTTTATATTATTTTTTTTAAGTGTTCTGATCATGAAGGGATGCTGGATAGTTTCAAAAGCTTTTTCTGCATCAATTGAGAGAATCATATGGTCTTTATTTTGTAATTTCTTTATGTGCTGGATTACGTTTATAGATTTACGTATATTGAACCAGTCTTCAGACCCTGGGATGAAGCCCACTTGGTCATGGTGATAATTTGTTTGATTGATGTGTTGTTGGATTCTGTTTGTTAGTATCTTGTTAAATATTTTTGCATCAATATTCATTAGTGATATTGGTCTATAGTTTTCTTTTCTTATTGGCTTTCTCCCTGGTTTAGAGATCAAGGTGATATTTGCTTCATAGAATGTGTTGGGTAGTATTCCTTCTTTTTCTAGATTTTGGAAGAGGTTTAGTAATGCAGGTACTAGTTCTTCTTTAAAGGTTTGATAGAATTCTGATGTGAAGCCATCTGATCCTGGGCTTTTCTTTTTAGGGTGATTTTGTATACTTGATTGTATATCAGAACTTGATATAGGCCTGTTCAACATTTCCACTGCGTTCTGGCTAAGTCTTGGTAAGTGGCGTGCTTCCAAGTATTGGTCAATTTCCTTGAGATTTTCATATTTTTGAGAGTAAAGTTTCTTATAACATTCGTTAAGGATTTTTTGAATTTCTGAGGGAGCTGTTTTTATTTCATCTTTACCATTTCTGATTGATGACATTAGAGATTTTACTCTTTTTTTCTGATTAGGTTAGCTGAAGGTTTATCTACTTTATTGATCTTTTCAAAAAAACCAACATTTTGATTTGTTGATTTGTTATATAATTCTTTTGTTTTCAATTTCATTTAATTCTGCTCTAATTTTGGTTATTTCTTTTCTTCCACGGGATTTGGGGTTGGGATGTTCTTCCTTCTTCAGTTGCTTGAGATGTCCCATTAAGTTGTTAACTTCCTCTCGTTCCCTTCTCTTGAGGAAGGCTTGCAGAGCTATAAATTTCCCTCTTAGGACTGCCTTTGCAGTATCCCAGAGGTTCTGATAATTCATGTCTTCATTGACATTTTGATCCAAAAATTTAGTAATTTCCTTCTTAATCTCGTCTATGACCCAGCTATCCTTCAGCATAAGGTTATTTCACTTTCATATTTTTGTATGAGTATGCAGATTCCTGTTGTTATTAAGTTCAACTTTTATTCCATGATGGTTGGAGAAGATGCAAGGAATAATTTCTAATCTTTTAAATTTGCTGAGATTAGACTTCTGATCTAAGATGTAATCAACTTTTGAATATATTCCATGGGGTGCTGAGAAGAACATGTATTCAATTTTATTAGGATGAAAAGTTCTATAGATGTCTGTTAAATCCAGTTGTTGAATGGTTAAGTTTAAATCTAAAATTTCTTTACTTAGCTTCTATTTGGAGGATCTATCCAACACTGCTAAAGGAGTATTAAAATCTCCAACTACTATGGAGCTAGAGGAAATCACATTACTCATGTCTAGTAGAGTTTTTCTTATAAATTGAGGTGCAGTCTGGTTGGGCACTTAAAAATTAATAATTGAAATCTCATCATATTGAGTGTTACCTGTAACAAATATGAAATGTCCGTCTTTATCCTTCTTTACTTTGGTTGGTTTAAAGCCTATTGTATCTGCAAATAAGATTGTGACACCTGCTTTTTTCTGTTTTGCATTTGCCTGGAATATAGATGACCATCCCTTCACCTTGAGTCTAAATTTATCTTTTAAGCTAAGGTGAGGTTCTTGTATGCAGCAGATATCTGGCCTGAGTTTTTGTATCCAGTCAGCCAACCTATGCCTCTTTAGAGGACAATTTAAACCATTCACTTTAATTGAAAGTAATGATAAATCTTTAGAAAGTCCAGTGGACGTTTTTAGTCCTTTCATCACTGTGGATGGTGAAATTTGATAAGTAGAGTCTGAGTGAGTTTACTTTTGTGGTGGAAGTTTGCACTGGTCATTGTGGAGGATAGGTCTGAGAATATCCTAGAGAGCTGGCTTAGTTACAGCAAATTTCTTCAGCATGTAGATGTCGTTGAAGTATTTAAATTCTCCAAAGTAAATGAAATTCAGTTTAGTTGGATAGAAGATCCTGGGTTGAAAGTTCTTTTGTGTTAGGATATTGAAAGTCAATGACCATTCCCTTCTGGCTTGAAGGGTTTGATCAGAGAGATCTGCAGTTATTCTAATATTCTTCCCCTTGTAGGTAATGGATTTCTTACATCTAGCTGCTTTCAGAATTTTCTCCTTCATTTTAACTTTCGTGAACTTAATTATGATGTGCCTGGAGGACATCTTATTTGGGTTAGGTCATGGTGGGGTTCTGAAACTGTCTGCTATCTGAATTTCAGAATCTCTTGGCATGTCTGGAAAGTTCTCTTTCATAATCTCATAAAGAAGAGACTCTGTGCCTTGTGTCACCACTTGATCATTTTCAGGTATCGCTATAAGGTGAATATTGGTTTTCTTAGAGGTATCCCAGAGCTGTGTGAGAGAATGATCCATTTTGCCTTCCATTTCTCTTCTTCTTTGAAAGTTTGGGAGCATTCAAAAGCTTTGGCTTCCATGTCAGAAATCCTTTCTCTGCTTGCTCCATTCTGTTACTCAGGGATTCTATTGTACAGGCATGATCCTGTGTCTCTAATGATTTCTCAAGTCCCACAGGATAGAGAGCTTTAAATCCTCCTCAGCTGGCTTAGAAGACACTTTAAATTGCTAACTTGGGCTAAGCAGAAGCTTTCCCAGGAAGTGCTTGTGGCTGGGATCACTCCTTAAGTGGCTAACCACTTATCCAGTGTGCCAAAACCGGTTTCACCCTATGCCCCTGAGGGCTAAGGCTGCAAAGCTTCTCAGTCCCCACCTTTAGGCTGCTCAGTCAGTAGATTACTCATTCCCACCAATTGTTTGTTCTGCAACCCTGACAGTGGAGCTTGCCAGGGAAGTTCTCCCACAATGGCTTCATACAGCCCACAACCAAACACTGTTAGCTCTGTCTGGCTTGATGGCCCAATCTGGCACCCCAGACAACACTCAAAGACCCCTGCACTCTCGTCCAAGTTCTCCCAAGGCAGTTCAAAGGAGCACCAAGTCCAAAAGAAATCCAAAAGCTCACAGGCAAGGCCTTTGCAGCCTGCAGTCCCACTGTTGCCCCACCCACAGCTGCCAATAGGATTATACCCAACGAACACACGAAACCACTTGCCCAATCTCCACCACTTTTGCCTTCCTCACTGTGTCCAGAAGTCTCACGCTGTCTCCCTCTGTCCCCAAAGGGAAGTTTCTGGGCAGATCCCACCTTCCAGAGATGCCTGAAGTCCTCTCTCCCCAGTCTCACCATGCCCAGTTGCAAGGAAGATATTACTCAGCCGCCATCTCGCTCCTCCTGAGAATTTCAATTCTTTTGATTCTGTTGAGGTTTGTTTTGTGTCCTAGGATATGATCAATTTTGGAGAATATTCCATGCGATGATGAGAAGAATGTATATTCTATATCTTTGTAATGGAGTATTCTATATAACTCTATCAAGAACAATTGTTCTAAAGTCTCATTTAAATGTCTAATATCTTTAATTTCTGTTTAGAGGATCCGTCCATCTCTGAGAGAGGGATGTTAAAGTCCCTTGTAATTATGGTGTTATAGGATATTGTATTGCTCAGACTAAGCAAGATATGTTCCAAGAATCTGGGAGCATTTAAATTTGGTGCATAAATATCTAAAATTGAAATGTCTTCTTGTTGTATTTTTCCTTTCACCAACATAAAGTGACCATCATTATCTTTTTAAACTTTAGTTACTTTAAAGCCACATGTATCTGAAATAAGATTGCAACCCCTCTTTTCTTCTGAGTTCCACTTGCCTGAAAAATTGACTTCCAGCCTTTAACTCTGAGTTTTAAGTTGTCTTTTCACATGAGGTTTGTTTCTTACAGATAGCAAATAGATGGCTTGCGTTTTTTAATCCAATCAGCCAATCTATGCCTCTTCAGTGGGGAATTCAAGCCATTGACATTTATTGAGATAATTGATAAGTGTGGTAGTGTTCTATTCATCTTATTTTGTGAAAGTCCATTGGTTAGTTTTGTCTTTTGCATCATTGGGGAAACTAGGTTTTGTCCTATATTTTCTGGGTATTTACTTTGCTGAAGGTCCATTGTGATGGTCAGTATGTAGGACAGGTTGAAATATTTCCTGTGAAACTGGTCTTGCTATGACAAATTCTCTCAATGTTTGCATATTAATAAAAGATTTGATTTCTCCATCAATTTTAAAGCTTAGCTTTGTGGGATATAGAATTCTGGGCTGGAAACTGTTCTGTTTAAGTAGATTAAAGATAGATGACCATTGTCTTCTGGCTTGAAAAGCTTCATTAGAGAAGTCTGTGGTCACCCTGGTAGGTTTGCCCCTGTAGGTCAGTTGGCGCTTACTCCTGGCAGCTTGCAAGATCCTTTCTTTTGTCTTGACTTTAGATAAATTCATCACAATGTACCTTGGAGAAGTTCTATTTGAGTTGAGGCGACCAGGGGACTGATATCCCTCTGAAAGGAGTATGTCAGAATCTTTTATGATATTTGGGAAATTTTCATTTACAATATTCTCTAGAATGGCTTTCATTCCTCTGGAGCATTCTTCTTCCCCTTCAGGGATAGCTATAACTTGTATGTTTGAATACTTCATAAAGGCCCATAATTCTGTCTTAAGTGAACATTCTGCTTTCTCTCTCTTCTTTTTGGCCTCTTTAACTGTCTGAATTATCTCAAGAGCCTTATCCTCTACCTCTGAGATTCTTTCTTTTGCATGACCTAATCTGTTGTTGATACTTTCTATTGAATCCTTAAGTTCCCTAATTGACTGCTTCAGTTCCTTCAGCTCAACTATATCCTTTTTATATTCTTCATTTTCTTCATCTCTAGTTTGATTTTGTTTTTGAATTTCATTTTGGTTATTATCCACTTTCTCAGCAATTTATTTCATTGCTATTTGATTGTTTTCCACTTTCTCAGCCCTTTCCTTTGTTGTTTCCATTGTCTGTGTTTTAAATTCCCCTTCTGTCATTTCTAACATTTCTTTCTTTTTTTTTTTTTCTAACATTTCTATAGGAGGAATCTTCTGCAGTGGCTATCTCATGATCCCTAGAAGGGGTTCCTCTGGCCTGGGATTTCCTGTTGCCAGAATTTTTCTGCTGATTCTTCCTCTTGAGTGCTTTCTTGTATCTTGTAGGGTTTCCTTACCCTAATTTTCTTTTCACTTCTTCTTGCTCTTTTAGTTACTGTAGCACTGGCCTAAAGTTTTAATGAGTTCTTCTTGTGTGAGACCAGAAAGATGAAAAGACTGAAGAGGAAGAAGAGAAAAAAGATTTAAAGATGAGAGAAAAAAAGAGAAAGGAGAGGGGGTGAGTAAAAGGAAATTTTGACAAAAAGAAGAGAGGCACAGAAAGAGAGAAACAGGAGAAATATTTGTGCATAGTAGGGTTCTAGGGCCCAACCTTAAAGACCCCCAACCTCTAGGAGTGATGGATTGGGTGATTCCCTTGAGGTCAACAGCTCTTTTCCAGCCAGCTCAGACACAATACCCCACATCCACCAGGTAGAGAGGAAAGACAAAAATAGTGTAACTTGAACCAAAACAAACAAGCAAAAACCCTATGGGATAAAGTTGGGGGGAAATAATAGGGACAAAAACACTAGCAACAATGAAATTCTAATCATTGAAGAAGACAAAAATGGAAGATTGAATTTAAACTAGAATGGCTGTAGCCTTCGCATAGTAAATGAGAAAATCTCATGAATGTTATGTCAATCAGGTTGATAAAAATATTTCAGATTGTCTGTGAAGCCTGCACACTGTACCCCATGATTGAATTCTTGTACACAGCTATGATTCAATTAAAAAAAATTATTAGTAAAAAAAAAAAGAAAAGTAATGATTAATTTTTGGCCCAAGTTTGCCAAAACTCTGCCAAATTCTTCCAAAATTATTGTAGCCTCTACTGAGTTGTCTGTTTAAAGATTGTCACAGAATTTATACAAATATTTAGTAAAAGTTTGGACACATGAGATTGCAAGTTTTAATGAGACTTATTAAAGAAGTAAGGTTTTTACATTTCAGAATTAAAGGGGTTATTTCACGTAAAATTATCACAGCCCTTGGGGATTCTTGGTTATAGGTTTTGGTATTTGCCAACAGCATGTGTGGGGTTGGAGGATAGTCTTTTTTAAAAATAATTTTTCTGTTTGTATATTTTATACTTTTAGCAAATTGTCATTCACGAGGGTTAGTTGGTGTTATTACTCAGTCTTTTTAAACTTAGACCCTGACCCTTAGACTGAGCTGTTTGGACCTCATCTTTTTACAATGTTTGTGACCCTTTACTTGATACCAGGTTTGTCACATTTTGGAGTTTTATTTTGGCCAACATCAATAGTTATTTTACTTTTTCCCCAAAACAAAAACGCTCCACTCGTCAAAAAACTTATAAAAGCCAGAGGTACTGATCAGAGTCTGGCATTAGATTTACAGAACTCTAGAACTTAAGATGCTTGAGGCAAGAGATTCTCTTGTTCATGTCTCAATCCCCTGCCCCAGCACAGCCAAGAAATCAGTGCTCAGTGAATATCTCTTGAATGAGTTTCTCAAGTGAATATTTGTTTAACATAATCAGTGGTGTCAATGGGGGACAATAAATTATGGGGCTGACTTTTTCAGATGTACCTAAGCTCTAATAAGCATATTTCAAGTAATTTTCAAGTATATAGATGCCCATTTAGACCTTCTTAAAGGTTCCTAGGGTTAGATCCAAATGATTTTATTTTCAAATTTGTGTTCTATCTAGAATAGTCAGAGTGAACCATCACTCATGGGAAAGGAAGTGAAGATGTGTCATGAACTCCAGATGCCCCCCCCAGACATTATAGTGGATTAAAATTTTGTTTATTTTTAAAATATAAAACAAACACATTTCTTTCTATAAACAAATACATTTATCAATATAATATGCATCACATACATACTAAATTGAAAATAATAAAGAAATAATTGGGCTTAATGTAGTGCTTAGTATCAGTGTGTTCGCACAGCCTGGCTGGTATTTGTTTTGATATTAATTTTATGAATTTTGTGTTATGAAAACTACTTTTTACTAAGACTTTCCAAGTTCATGGTTTTATTATTAAATATGTTTTTTTTGATGAGTACTTTCCCTGCCCTGTCTACCAGATTCCCATCTGAACTTCTGAGGGGGTATCTTGCACAAGGCCTCCTCTGCCCCAGAATATTGTTAAGCATTAGAAAAGAGAAAAGAGAGTTTGGACTTGGTGGTTACCAGCATGCCAAATGCAATTGAGGTCAAGCAGAATGACGGGTCCAAGTGAAGCCTTTGTGATTTGGCAAGAAGGTGATTGTTGGATGTCCATGGAAAGAACAAGTTTTTATAGCTAAATGAGAATGGCAACCAGATTGGAAAACAGTGACAAGATACATTGAGAGCCTGTCAGAGAGTGAAAAGCACAAAAGGTCAATGATACCAACTGCTACAAGGCTATAATGAAGACCTCTATACTAATAATGGGTTCACATCAAAACAAGTCTTTTGGAGAGAGTTGGCAATATTTACGTATCTAGGGAAGCTGAAAATGCACATAACCATGAGCTGCAAATATCCATTCCATGTCCCCAAAGAAGCATGTACTAAAACTCCCATTTTATATCATATGTGGTAATGAAAAATTAGATGCAATGTAAAATTCTACTACTGGGGAAAGGAAAATGATTTATGTTCTTTTCATATGATGAATAGTACTCAGCACGTAAAATGAAAGAATTGAAACTATGTGCATCATTGTAGACAAATCTCAAATATATTTATATATAAAATATATATACAGTCTCAAAGGCAACTTTCAGTGACAGTACCTGTGGTTCAAAGGAGTAGGATGCCAACCCCATATACTGGAGGTGGCAGGTTCAAACCTGGCTCTGGCCAAAAATTGTAAAAAATAAAAATAAATAAATAATAAATATAAAAATATATAAATAAATAAATGGCAACTTTCAGAAAGGAACATATAGAGTAACACCATTATATAGTTTTAAAAATACTTGAATGCTATATATTTTAAAAGCACACTCACATTTAGTAAAACTATAGAAGCATAGCAGAAGTATTAAAAAAGTTAATGAGAAGGATTCAAGATAGTGTTTGCTTGGTGGGGGAAAGAGTTTGCAGAGATTTTAGATAAATATGGGACCCAGGAGAACTACACACACACAGAAAAGTCAATTACACTGGAATATTTTTTTTCTTTTTGGTCTGAGTTGAATAAGATAAAATAGTAACCTTTGCTCATTTAGATGATGAGTGGTGTATTATTTGACTCTATATTTATAAATGTTTGAAATAGTATATTAAAACATGAAATGAAAATATAGCCCATTTTTAATTTGCATAACTCTCTTTGAAGTCAGAGTACTAAGGAAAAGAGAGAATGTTAGGTCTCTTGAGAGTTTAGGGATCAGGAGTATGGGCTTCTTAGAAATGAGAGGTCCCAGGCCCAGGGACAGAAGTAGACTTAGAGGTCAAAGTCTCATCTTGTTATCACTTTGTACATGTTAAGTTGTCATCTATTTCATACAACCGTCTTATACTCCTCCTTCTACTTCTGGGGCCAACTGTAGGGCATGGCAGCCAATCAGTGTTTATAGGAAAGGATATTGGGTAATATGAAAACAAGAACACAAGCCATAGAAAGGCAGTAAATGACAATGAAGACAAATTGCAGGACAGAATAAATAAATCAGAGATAAAACTAAAGGAAAGACAAATGATGATGGCACGTGTTCTGTGTAGCTAAGAAAAAGATAAAAAGTCCTGTTGAGAATGGAAGGGCTTGAAGAGCTAGGATTTATTTATTTATTTATATAAAATACTTGAACAATCTTCTCTTGGTACAAGAGCCTAACTAGATCCCCAACACTGTAAGGGAACAATGATAATTTGGTAAAAGTGATTGCCAGATCCAGTGCACTGTAAGTAGAGATAACTTGCAGTGATATGTTAAGAGAAAGTAGAGATAAAGGTAATTTTATAAAGCTTTGGATTAATTGTAAGGTTAGAAGATAACTTTTGATGAATTAATTGGTAGGACTGAATTGGGCTTTACAGCTCTATGATAATCACATTATTTTGCATTAGTATGAATGATATGCAACCATATAGACTGAGCAACTTACACCAAAATACACCCATAATGGTGAGTATTGTCTTTGAACCAAGCAACACTTTGTGTGGATAATAATAATTACTACATTAGAACTCCCACTAGACTCTTTCCAGGGCCTGCAATTAGAGTCAAGCTCAACTCAATTCTTTGGATTTATTTATTTAATACCATCACTGATATCAGAGGGCCCAGGACAGAGCAGGTATTGACCATAAGTTGTATGTAATTGTGTTATTGCCTATGATTAAATTACCAAATAATTCTCAGATGATTTCTTAGCCAAATAAATAACACCAAATAATTCTGAGACAATTTCTTTCTGCTGGAAAACAAATCTCAGGATTTTATGAAGTATAAAATATTTCAGGGTCCAATAATTGCAATTGATGGCAGTCAACTTATCTGGGACTTTGAGATTTGCTCTGTATTTTCTTCATGGACTCAGCTCTAAAAGCATCAAGCAAATAAAATTACAGTATATTAGAAAAGGCGAACTTCGATTATCACTTGACAAAAATTCAATAAGGTGCATCTGCTACCCATTGTGTATAACTTTAACCAACTCTTATAATGTTTATATCAGACATTACATCTAGAAATATAATGATGTAATATATTCTGGAAACATAAAATAGTCTAAATCAGAGGGGGCCCTCCTGGAAATTTTAGTCTATCTGTTTTTGTGGGGATATGAGCTAAGAGTAGTTCTTACATCTGTAAGTGTTTAAAAGACATCTAAAGAATAGCATTTTTGATTTTTGATACAAGAAAATTACAAGAAATTCTCTTTTTTGTACATACAGTTATATTGGAACACAGCCATACTTATTCATACGTGTCTGTAGCTACTCCCGTACAACAATCAGAGTTGAGCTGTTGCAACAAAGACCTTATGGCCCGCAAAACTTAAACTGTTTACACTATGGCTCTTTACAGAAAAAAGTTTGCTGACCCCTGGTCTAAATATGCTATTTTGTAATTATGTAGTACTTTTCCTCCCAAAGATTGGCATAAACAACTCTTTGGGCCACTTTACAATCTTGGGGTTTGGCGAGTCAGCACATTAATAGTCCTCCCAAGGCCACAAGACAGAGAATGGACAATTAGACAACAGTCATCTGTGTAGGACATAATGGCAATAATCAGTCCGAATTTCCTGAGTGCAGTAAGAGGAGCTCCTGAAAGCACACTTTGATTAGAGGTCTTTCAGCTCTGCTTGGAGAAGGGATCTTATTTAACCAACTTCTTGAGTATGCTTTAGAAATAATATTGCTGGTCATAGACAAAGAAAATAGAGTTGTATTTCTTTAGAACCCAGAACAGAAGTTGATAGATGAATAACTGTTTTCTTTTTCTTTGTTATTCAGAAGCCAGCTTGTATGGCTGAACTTTGTCCTGTGTGTTTAACTGTTTTTTAGTGTTTAATAGCTTAATTATAAGAAAAAAAAAAAAAAGAAGTTCTTGCATGAAACTAGCCATGGAAGTCTGTGCACAGAGACTGAACAGTTCGTTTTCTGAACTCGACTCTGTCCTGAGAGCTTTTTGCTATAAATTCTACACCAGCTTGCACTTTGTGTTTTTGTTTCAATGCACTGATGTTGGTCAGCATCACTGGGCATTGAACATGGGGTGAAATGTTCCCACTTACTAAAAAGAAGCCATAGATCCATTAAGAACACAGAAAAAAAGGCCTCCTTTGGATTTGACCAAGTCAGAGTAATCTGTATGACTTGCTAAGGGAAAGTCCAGAAATGGTGTTTTCCTAATAAAACTTATTTTCAATTACTGAATTTTATTGGAAATGTCTAACATTGCTATTGGCTGACTCATCTCTTTCAAACAGATGTGATTTTGTGTTTTCATAATTATTGGATTCAGAAGCACCTTCATGAAGTAAAGACTTTTTTTTTAATGTCATGGCTGTGGAGCTTTTGCTTCTTTTGATGGCATTAAAGGCTGTTTAGGCAGCCAGGGAACTAGTCAAGCTCAAAAAGCCTGAAAAAGCAGAGCAGAAATGGCAATTTCTCTAATGCTTCTAGAGAATTTCAAGAGACATTTGCTACCACTGTGCTCATCTCTGACTTACAACATCAGTGCAGTCTTCAATACTGACTTTTATATTCCTCTAAAAAGCATTATTTTGCCTTTGTGGTTTCTTTCTCTTCTCCCTTCCTTTTCATACTTTTCCCTTCTGTCTTTCTTTTTCCTTTCTTTTATCTTTCCTTCTTTATTCTCTTTATTTCTCTATTCTTTTCTTCATGTGTGCAAAAAGCTCACTTTCTTTTCCTCTTTAGATTGTCTTTTCCTAGGCAGTAATATAGATCCAGATTTCAGTTTAATGGTACACAGTATTGTGTACTTGATAGTCAAATCCACTATCCCCGCTCCATGCAGACAGGAGACCATCAAAAAACCAAATATAGGCACATTCTAGTTGTGACCAAGTAGAAGTGTTTAAGAAAACCTTCATGTATCTTACCTCATTTCATCTTTATGGCTTTCCTTGCCTGTTGCCCTTGATCGTTCTTTGCCCTATTCAGTTTTCACCTGGTTCCTTCCCCCATTCTGTTCCTTCTTCTCTCCAGTTTTGCCATTCCTTTTTGTAAGACAGTGCAATCGTGCGTTAGTTTTCTATTGCTGTATAGCATACAGCCCCAAACTTAATGGCTTAAAACAACACCCCATTTATATCTTGTAGTTCTGTAGGTTGGAAGTCTGGGTGGGCTTGACTGAGTTCTCTGCTTAGGATTGCATAACTCCGGGTGCTTATCTTGAGGCTCTGCAGAAGAGTCTGCATCCAAGATCATTTAGGTTGTTGGACAAATTTACTGCCTTGCAGTTGTGGGACTGAGGTCCCTGTTTTCTTGTGAGTTATTGGCTGGGTTCCTTCCTTTCCTTTCCCCTTTCCTTTTCTTTCCTTTTTCCTTTTTTTCCCTTTCCTTTCCTTTCCTTTTCCCTTTCCTTTTTCCTTTCTTTGTTCCTTTCATTTTTCCTTTCCTTTCCTTTCTTTTTATTGAGACAAAGTCTCACTTTGTTGCCCTCAGTAGATTGCTGTGGTGTCAGCTCACAGCAACCTCAAACTCTTGGACTCAAGTTATTCTCTTGCCTCAGCCTCCCTAGTAGCTGGGACTACAGGTGCCTGCCACAATGCCTGGCTTTTTGTTGTTGTTGTTGTTTGTTTGTTTGTTAGTTTAGTAGGCCTGGGTCAGGTTCAAACCCACTAGCCCCAAGCATGTGACTGGCGTCCTAACCCCTGAGCTATGGGCACTCAGCCCCTTTTTAAATTCTTAATAGACACTCTCAGGTCCTTGTCTGAGGAGGCCCATGCTATCCTAGTAACACTTCTCTCACAAGAATTTACCTTACAATGTGATCTATTTGATTTTTTTTCCAGCTACCAGTTGGAGAAAATACTCAGCTTTCAGAGGGCTCATGTGATTCGATAAGGCCTATTGGGATAATATCTATATGATACAGTTAACTAGCATATAAACTTATTTACAATTGCAATATTTCTTTTTAAAAAAGAAATACCTTGTATTTACCTATACAAGGTAACATACCGACTAACACAAGCAGGTGGAGGACATGGAGGTCATTTTAGTGTTCTGCCTACTCTAAAGAGTAACACTTTTTTCTCCTCATTTCTGGTACAGTTTAGGACAATAGTGACTGGTGAAAATTGACCCCATCTTTTATGCATAAGGAAACCCACTAATACCTCCAGTAACAGCTGAATTAGACATTATCAGATAAATGAAACTAGGACAGGACTTTATGAGTCTTTCTAAAGAGTTTTCTTGGCTACACCATGGTGCTATTTTTCTTATGGAAATTATAAATATAGAACTGTTGTGAACCAATGTGGAAAAGGAGAGTAAACCGGAGTGGGACTGGCGGGGAATGAGGAAAATACAGCACAAGAGAAGACACAGAGATAAAAGATGGGGTTGGGAGGACTGACTGAGCTGATGGCTGCAGCCAGCACCAAAGCACAAAATCAGCTTTATTTTATAGTATCTGTACAGGGTTGTCCAGGGGGAAGTAGCACAGATAGTATGGGGAAATAACATAAGCAAAAGCCATGTTTTTGGTCTTGCAGTACAATTGGAAAATGTAAGAGTTCAGTAAAGACAAATCATCTTGTTAATGGTTTCAACTGAACTTCTTTAACATATAACAAGAAGTAAGAAGGGAAAGTTCATGATGATCTTGGCATAGTTGACAAAACAAAGGAAGAACTATATGACTTAGTGGTATCTACTGAACTTTGTTATATGACAAGGAGAAAGGAGGGAAAGATTACAAGGATCTCTGCATAGTTAACTATGAAAGAGCTACATGACTTTTGGCATAGGGAGCATGAAGAAAGGAATATGGTGGTTTGGGGAATGAAGGAGAAGCAGTTGGGGGTTCATTCCCTGAATGTTCCCCTGGCTGAGGGGGCCCTGCCTCCTCACAGCCTGCTCTCCACATAGAACTCCATTTTTGTTTCCAATTTTTAACTTCAATACTTGTCAAAGACAGCCATTATTAATCAAAGGCTGAAAGCGGAGGGAGATCTTTGAGAGGGGCTTCTTCTTATTCTCTATTAAGAGTTATTTTGAGTTAATTTGTGCCCTCCAAAAATTCATATGCCGAAGTCTTAACCCTCAGTGCTTCAGAGTGTGACCTCATTTGAAAATAAGGTGAATGCAGATGTAATTATTTAAGATGAGGTCACCCTGGAGAAGGGTGGGCCCCTGATCCGACATGACTGGCGTCTTTATAAAAGGTGAATTTAGGACACAGACAGACACAGGGAGAATGTCATTTGAAGATGAAGGCAGGGATTATAATGATACTTCTGTAAACCCAGGAAGGACAAGATTACAAGCAAAATACCAGAAATGAGGGGAGAGGCATGGAACAGATTCTTTCCGATAGACCTCAGGAGGAAACAGATTTGCTGACACCTTGATCTTGGACTTCGAGCTCCAAAAGTGTGAGACAAAATATTTCTGTTGCTTATGCCACCCCGTTTATAGCACTTTGTTATGGCACTAATGTAAGAATCTATCAAAGTGGTCTACATTTCAAAGCCGTATCCTATTACATACAAAGTGACATTTTGAATAGGTGGCATCTGATTTCTAATAGATGATTGACAAATAGTAAAACAATTTCAAACATTAAAGACATTTGACTTTGTTAAAAACATATCGTATTTTTTAATACATTTTAACACATGCTAATACATTAAATAGTATGATATTAAGTAATACAAACATAAAAATATATTAACATCTAATATACTTAATCTACTGAAAGTATATTAACATCTAATATGCTAATAAGTAAGCAACTAGGGTTCACTCTTACATCTCAATTCTGGTGCAGTGGCAAGTTTGTACTAGGTATTCAATAAATGGTTATGGAATAACAGAATGCAGAAGAGGAAAGTTGATACAGGTCCATGGAAAGCTCCAAAGAAACAAACAAAGTAAACAAAAAAATGTTTTAAATTCAAAAGCAAATGTTTTAAATGTATGGGCCTTCTTAGGGAAATCCTGAATTTATCAGATTACTCATTCAGCAAATAGTGATCACACATCATGACCTTCCAGATGCACTACTGGAAAGTGGAGGTAGAGTGGTGAATGAGAGAGACCCAAGTCTAGACTTACTAGGTTTGGTGGATAAGATTTTAACAAGGATACATCAGCAGACGTTTATAATTATAAATCCTCGTAAGTGCTGCGAAGGAAAGAAGATATTCCATTCTTGCTCTCTGTCTTAGTTTAGGTTACCATAAGAAAATGCTATAGATTGGGGTGGCTTCCACAACAGAAATTAATTTTGATGTACTTCTGGAGGTTGGGAGTCCCAGCTCAGAGTGTTAGCGGTGGGATTCTGGGGAGGGTTCCCTGGCTTGTGAGGGCCACATTCTCACTGTGTCTGTCCTTTGTGTGGAGGTGAGAGGGCTCTGATGTCATTTTCTTTTTTTTGAGAGTCTCACTATGTTATCCTAGGTAGAGTGCCATAGGATTACAGCTCACAGAAACCTCAAATTCTTGGTTTGAGTGATTCTCTTGCCTCAGCCTTCGAAGTAGCTGGGACTACAGGTGCCCGCCATAATGCCTGGCTATCTTGGCTATCTTTCTGTTGCACTTGTCATTGTTGCTTAGCTGGCCGGCTGGGTTTGAACCCACCTGCCTTGGTGTATATGGCTGGCACCGTAACCACTGTGCTATGGACACCAAGCCTAATGTCTCTTTCTTTTCTTTTGTTTTTAAGAACACCAGACTTATAGGTTCAGGGTCCACCTTTTAGACCTCATTTGACCTTTATCACCTCTTCACAGGCTCGTTCTTCAAAAGCAGTTACATTGGGGGCTAGGGGTTCAACATACGAACTTTTGGAGGACACACATACTCAGTCCATAATGCTGCCCTTCAAATTGTTTTCCCAAAGAACAATCGGAGTGATTCTTTATTTTTTTAAGTCTCTATCTAAAAATATGGGACATTTCACGAATTTGTGTGTCATCCTTGTGCAGGGCCAAGCTAATCTTCTCTGTATTGTTCCAATTTTAGTGTATGTGCAGCCGAAGCAAGCATTGGAGTGATGCTTTCTATATAACACCTTCTACCTCAAAACTTCCAAGGGCTTCCCATTTCACTCAAAGTGAGAGCCAAAGGCTCTACTCAGACATCTGAGGCCCTACTCCATTTGATACCACGTTTACTTTTCTGGCTTTGTCTCTGGAAACTGTCCCCCAGCTCCATCCACCTCAGTGTCTGTAGACCTGGCCTTCCTCAAGCGTTCCAGGCCTTCTCCCTCCTCGAGCTCTGTGCACCTGCAGCTCCCTCCACCTGAAACACTGTCTCCTTGGATAACCATGTGGCTTGACCCTCTCCTCCTACACTGTCTCCTTGGATAACCATGTGGTTTGACCCTCTCCTCCTTGACATCTTTTCTCCTACGTCACCCTCTCAGAGAGACTTGCCACAGCCATTCTAAAACTAAATATCTTTTTTGATATGCACATTACATACTTACATTTTACATATTGTCTTCTCTGACTAAAAGGTCAGCTTCATGAAGGTCAGATACATGGTTTTGTACGTTTTGTTCACTGTGATAACCACAGTATTTAAAACAGTTTTCTTGAGATATACCAAGTATGCACCAAAAAGTTTGTTAAATGAGTGATCAAATAAGTTTAGCAGGATCTATGAGAGGGAAAAGTGGATGAGATAGAACGAGGGTGATAAAGAAAGACCTGTCTCAGGAGATGGCTGAAACCAAAGAAAGCTGAAACCTAAAAATTAAGGCGCCATCCATGGGGAAAGTTGGGGTGAATAGGGGGAGGGATGATGAGTTTTAGGAAGAGGGAAAAGTTTGTGTTCTGAGCTAGGAAAGAATTTGGCATGGTTTGGAAAGTTAAAGAAGGGGAGTGTGCTTGGAATGTATGAAGGAAGAATAGAAGGGCTAAAGGTGAGTTGGGGGAGGTAGGCAGAGACCACTGATAGAGCACCTTATGGGCCGTGCTAAGGAGTTTGCCCTTCTTTTCCTTTGAGCATTGGGGGATGCACTATAAGTCTAAGCAGGGGAGGGATACAGTCTGATGCAGTATTTTAAAAACAACAAAGGTCTACATGAAGAGAAAGAATTTCAAGGCTGGCGAGTAATGGAAGCAGAGCAGGGTAGCAATCATCCAGATGAGAGATGATGGTAGCTGGGGCTCAGGTTGTTCTCTCCACAGGCAGCTTTGGCTATCTCTACCTGGTACCAATTTTCTGGCCGTTTTCTGGCAAGGGCATATAGTCTATGTCATTTCTCTTGATCAGCCACCATTCCTTGGGTTCAGTACAAGGATGGCTGAAGCTTAATGACAACTGTAGACTTTTACAATATTTATTTTCCTGGATGTTCTGTTCTCCATATTTTTTGTAACCCTCATGGGAACTACTCTACTGGGTAACCCTAATGAGGCTGAGGATTTTCTTTTTTTTTGAATTGGTGCTTTCCAATTATCGTATGTATTTTACCTTGCTTTATGTTTTTTTTAATAGTTTTTTATTATTAAATTTTAGCTGTGTACATTAGTGCAATCAAGGGGTACAATGTGCTGGTTTCATATACAATCTGAAATATTTTCATCAAACTGTTTAACATAGCCTTCATGACATTTTCTTAGTTATTGTATGAAGACATTTGTATTCTGCATTTAGTAAGGTTTGCCTGTATCCTTCTAAGATGCACTGTAGGTGTGGCCCCACCAATTACCCTCCCTCCACTCTAACCTCCCCCTTCCCTCCCCTCCCTTGCCCATTTCCCCATATTCTTATGCTATAGTTGGGTTATAGCCTTCATATGAAAACTATAAATTAGCTTCATAGTAGGGCTGAGTACATGGGATACTTTTTCTTCCATTCTTGAGATACTTTGCTAAGAAGAATATGTGGAATGTGATTATGCGACTGGAGGAGAACCAATCAGATGCCCATTTTCTTGACATTTATTGGGCACATCCAGAGTTCCCCAAAGTATCCTAGCAAAACTTGCAAATCTTTGGTAATTCTGCTCTCTCGATAGACTTTGCTTAACAATTAAATCAAACATTATAGTCGCTAAAAGAAAGCAATTATTGAAGACAGTAAGCAACATAAAGAATACAGAATATTCCTTTTGGTTTCTGTTCAAGGCCCAGGCCTGTACACCAATAGGTCCAGTCAATGACAACAGGGATGTTTCTCATTTTCAAGGGCCATAGGCATATGAGTTAGAGTTATTAGAAGAGGGAAAGAATGAGTCACGGACAGTACTAGAAAGAAAGGGGCAATGCAATACTAAAAGCATTCTAAGGACTCTTTTAAAGATCTTTGCAACTGTGGATATCAAAGGCATTTCCAACTTCTCTATAACTGGTCCTGACTGTTCTAGCTGAGGAAAGAGGTAGCTTATGACAGTAGAGGTTCTGAGGATAACAAAGTTGAGTTCTCCAAAGTCTTTTTGGTCTGTTTTAAAAATTTTAATAAATATGGAACACAATCCATCTATTCTAGGACAGAACTAACATTTTATTTGGATGTAATACAGTGTACAATGGCAACTGTTTTTATAATTTCGGTTAGACAGGAGTTACTGAATCTTGCTATTATACAGGGTCAGAAAATGGATTATAGATACTACTGCTGAAACTTGACAACTAGAAATAATCGACCCAAGGGCAGTGGACCACATTTGGGAGCAATGTTAACCAGCTCATGCACTGATATAAAAATGTGTGTGAGTAAAATTCCTAAGGATGTTGCCTTGGTGTATGACATCATTGACTAGACCTACAGGTGCACAGGTGCCTGGGCCTTGAACACAGACCGAAAAGAATATCCTATATTCTTTATGTTGCTTGCTGTCTTCCATAACTGCTGCTCTTTCTTTTAGTGACTGTAATGTTCAATTTAATTTTTAAGCAAAGTCTATCAAGAGAGAAGAATTACCAAAGATTTGCAAGTTTTGCTAGGAGGCATTAGGGAGTTGCTATCTCCAGGCATTCCCGACTGGGAGAAAATTTGGAAAGTATGTTTAAGAGGCTCTCAACAGCATCTTCTCTATAAATAAGGATTGTGGCTGAGACCTCATGACAGGCCACGTTGTCTTTGGGGACTGGTCTATGCTTCAGAACGTGGTCAGTTTTTGCCCCATATCCTCAACATGGCATGCAGGCCCTTGCCATATTTAAGTTATTTTAATTACGCAGAATTTGCCAAGAGAACACTGTACCTCTGCCTACAGACTTTATACTGTGTGACCAGATCCTCCTCAGGTGTGTCTTTTCACCAATGTGTGGAAATGTACTTATTTGCACTGTATTAAGTTTCAATGTAATATGCAAATACTATAGTGATAGTATTTCTGACAGGCAGGTGGAGCTGGTACGTCCTTTGGGGCATATGATGTAGTGGTTAAAACTCTGGAGTCCACCTGTCTGGGTTCAAATACCTCATTCATCTCTCATTACCTCTGTGACCCTGACCAAGTTGTTTGATTGCACGTGCCTCAGTTTCCTCATTTGTAAAATGGCAATCCTGATGGTAATTTCCATGTAGGGAGTGCTCACATCACAGATTTGGGAGGATTAAGTAAACTGATTCATGTGAAAGTGCTTAAAAGTGTGCTGAGAGCATAGCAAGCAGTTTTTATGATGCAGCATGGAGCGTGACAGGGTCCAAATGAGATAAGAGGCCCAATGTAATGTCATTTCAGTACAATGAAAGAGGGAGTGTTCCCTAGAATATGTGGTGATGGCTCTGCAGGAATTTAAGAGAGCCCATGTATGGTCTTAGTCACTGACAAGGGGCTAAAAGATGAGCAGGGCAGGACACTGGCATTGTGAAACACTTTTTCTATAGCAGTGATTGCTTTCCAAGGTACTGCCCCCTTAGGGCTGTTTTGAGACTTCATCTCTATTCCAGAGTCCCACAAATTGTGGTAAGTTTTTGAAACTGCTAAAAACAAAGAAAGATTATAGTTGATTGCTTCATGCCTTCTTCAGGTACTTCCGCCTGACTTTTCATATGACTCAGCACTCACACTCTCCTGTTGCTTGCTGGTGAATTCCTCATTAGTTAATTGGCCCATTTATCTAACAAACTTTTTTGAATATGTAATAATAATAATGATAATGATAGTAAATGTATATCCTGTGCCAAGAACTGTGAAAGACACTTAAAAGCAAATCTTTCTTCTTCTTCAGAATGATATTTGCAGGAAGGAATGATTATGCCCATTTAGCAGGTTAGGCTTAAGGAAGTGCCCATATTTTATCCAAAGCCACATAGCTTGCAAAATTTGAACTTAGGTGCAGGGCTTAAGCCAGTGCGCTGTATTAAGTGACTGCCTTCCATCTTATTAGGCCCAGAGTCAGGTGCTGGTGAAACAAATATAAATGAGACAAAGACCCTCAATTTTAAAGTCAGTTTGGGTCATTGATCATATAAAAAGAAAGACCCGAGCGTGGGTGAGTATTGACGTAATGTTCAGATTGGTAAAAGCATGGCAAACGCATAGTAACTAATTGCTTTTTTTCCCAAGCTTTGATCCACATCTTGCCTTTTTTCCTTTTTATTCTCTCCTATTAAGACTTGCTTATTTCATGTTCCATTGGTTAGGGCTCTGATTTCAGAGAGGGAGTTGATGTATCATTGGGTATAGGGCTACAATGTACTAGAGTGCTGTGTGCCAGATAATTTCCAGAGTCTTTCCACAGGGGGCATCTTACCTGAAGACAGACTTAAGTAGCATCTCAGGTGCATCAGAAGAGCCAGGAGTGTTATGGGGGGATAGTCTTTGAGCATTCATTACATCAGACCTTGTAGACTATCTCTATGTGACAACTCTGCATTAGGGCCCTTTTTTTGTGCAAAGGAGGAGGCTCCACTACCCCAATATTATTTTCCTATTTCTACTTTTTCCCTACCTGGGTTCCTGAGTTCAGCCTTAAAGCAAAGGAGGACAGAAAGCCTCAATATTTCATAAAAGTGGACCATTTGATTTTGGAGTCACATCTGGCACTCTGACCAGGAAATCTTTTGGGAAAAAAAAAAAAGTTCTTGGTATTTCCTGCTTCTTTGCAGATAATGAATTCAGAAAAGGATGACCTCCCCCAACCAAGCTTTAAAAAAAATGTTTACCTACTCTTCTGTTTTCCAATCCAAACTGGTATGATAACATTCAGGAGGTCAACATTTGAAAATGGTTTTTGAAAAAGAAAACCACCCACACTCAAAAAACTATTTTCCTTCCTAGTAAATGTAATTTTAAATTTCAAAGGCAGGATTTAGGTCAGTGGTTTGGGTCATTTTTTATTTTACCCAAACTGGGCCACCCTTCCCATATTGTGCAATCCAGAGGAATCAGAAAGATGTCAGGTAATAAAAATCTAGCAAGGGAGAGGAAAAAAAAAAAAAAGAGAGAGAGAAGTTGGAACATATTCTTCCCAAAGTTGCATGCCCTTAAATTCTGCTGACTTCAGAATTTGTGCATTCATCGTGAAGGGCAGAATCTGGTCCATTGGTTTTATTATCATTGAAGAAAAGGAGATTTTTTTCACTGTAAAATGGAAAAAATATAATTTATGATTCAGACCCAGGCTAACAAGCTGGGAGATGGAAACTTACCTGCGTGTGGGCTTTTGAGTACAATGATATGCAAGTGACAGGAGACCAGGAACACCCACAGGTGACCGAGAGGTACTTGGGTCCACTGTGACATTTCCTCTCCTGCAGCATTCAAGGCATGTGGCATGTGGGTGCCTTCTCCAACAGGATGTGCAAGTGAAGTCTATTATGACATGGAAGCAAGATGAGATGTAGCGGGGCTGACTGGACAAGTGACCTTTTCAATGTGTCAGTCTCTGTTATCCTCATAAATCATTTCAATGTAACGTAGGAGCCAAGAAGACTAGTTTTCACCACATACACAAAGCTTTGGCTTGCCAGTGCTGACACTTAACCTAGACTAATAACCTTTGAAGGATGATAAAAATATGGATGAGAGGGGAAAATGATAGTCCTTTGAAAACACTTTGCTATTTTCCTTCTTTATTACTCCAAAATTGCTGTATTCACATTCAAGTTTATACACTTTTTACTGCCTACATTTACTTGACTCTTTGATTTCATATAAATATACTACTTCTGTATATTAAGTGCCCCAGTGCTGTGGTCCTTTGGTTGACCAATTAATATACTTCAGATATGACTAAAATGTTCCAATTAATTGATGTGTATATTGTTAGTATTTGTATTGCTCTTAACATATAGACTCCCTTAGAAATTGACTTTAGTGAATACGTTTCTCTTAATCATGCCAAATTTCTCTTTGTATTTATTCAACAAACATCACCCTCTGCTTGGTACCTAATAGACATTCAATTAATGTTTGTTAAGTAGTTGAATAGCTTTTTATTCATGAAAAATGTTACATTTAAGCTGG
This sequence comes from Arctocebus calabarensis, assembly GCA_963573935.1. NCBI lineage: Eukaryota > Metazoa > Chordata > Mammalia > Primates > Lorisidae > Arctocebus > Arctocebus calabarensis. The sequence continues at coordinate 22,582 of CAUYON010000847.1, forward strand.
TTTTCAAGAAATGAATGAAATTAAATAAGTGTTTGGTGATGGGGGAAAGAAATAACAAAGACAGAGGAGTAGGAAAGTATAAGACATGTGTTGCAGCAATGCCTGGTCCTGGGAAGGCAATTAACAAATATGAATAATAGTCTTAGGCAGTGATCAAAGAAAAATGAAGACGTTATATCTCCTCCATGGTGCTTAAAATGTAACAAGGGAATTAGAACTGTAAACAAGTAATGAGACATTTATTTGTTCAATAAATATTTGCTGAGTACCTACTATGTTAGTCAGTGTTCTCCAGAGAAAGAGCAAATAGAATCTCTTTCTCTTGATGCATATATGTAAAGTGGGATTATGGAAGGTGGTAAGACAGGATGTTGATCCAGGGAAGAATTGTTGATGTAGTCATAGGGGATCTGTGGGTTTTTTCTTTCTTTTTTTCTTTTTTTTTTTCTTGAGACAGAGTCTCACTGTTACCCTGGATAGAGTGCCATGGTGTCATTGTAGCTCACAGCAATCACAAACTCTTAGGCTCAAGAGATCATCTTGCCTCAGTTTGTCTATTTTTAGTAGAGATGGGGGGGTCTTGCTCTTGCTCAGGATGGACTAGAACCTGTGAGCTCAAGCAATCCACTTGCATCGGCTCCCAGAGTGAGCCACTGGGATTACAGGTGTGAGCCACCACACTTTGGCCTCCATGTTTTTTTTCTTAAGGCCATTGGATGATTGAATGAGGCCCACTAACATTATGGACGGTCACCTGTTTTACTCAAAATCCATTGATTTAAATGTTAATCTCCTCTAAAAAATACCTTCAGAGAGACAGACTGGTATTTGACCAAATATCTGGTTACTGTGGCCTGGCTGAGGTGACACATAAAATTAACTATCCTACCTACTAAGTGGCAGCCCTTGTTCTGGTACGAGACATATAGCAGTGAACAAGATTGATGGAAAAAATCCCTGTGATTTGCTTGTAACAAATATGTAAAATTTATATTATTCCATATGGTAAATATTATGGAGAAAAATAAGACAAAGGGAGAAAGTGAGCTACGATTTTAAATAACAGTCAGAGAATTCCTCATTGAGAAGTTTCCATTTGAGTTAAGACCTTAAAGAGGTAAGGAGGTGACCATACAGATATCTGGGAAAGGAATAATCCAGGAAGAAAGAAAAGCAAGTGTAAACTTTAGGCAGGGATTGCCTGTTGTATCTGAAAATCATTTTTTGGTAAAATGTTTTACTATATATAAAATATAAGCACGCCATGTTACATAGGTAGTAAGTAGAGCTAACTATTGAATTACTGTGGAAGAAGAGATTATTTCCAACTGGCACATTCTTGGAATAGATCTCAATGCCTGGTACATAATAGATACTTAATTTATGCTTTCTAAGTAAATTAATGGTTATCTTATTATAGAGGATACCTCCTTTACCCATGGAAGGTGAACTGAAACATTAACTCACAATAAGGCAGATTGATAACAGAAAGAGATCATAAATTTATTTACCCTGTACAGGAGCAGGATCACAGAGTGATTACCCAATACTCCACTGGGTTCCAGAAGTTTGAATAGAGGGAGGTAGGAAATGAGGAATGGAGGTAATTCTGTTAAGGGGCAATAAATGATTACTAGGGAGGATGAATATATACTTGGGGGAATGGATGGATTGGGGGGAAGAGATTGATTTGTAAATGAGTCTCCTTGGAAATTAAAGTAACCTTAGAGACAGGTAGGTGTCTTTAAAATGGGTTGAATCTGATCTAGTTGCCTTCTGGGATTACAGAAAGGGGAAGGAAAGATAATTGTTCTCCTTGATGAGTATATCTGGTTTTCATAGAGGTAGACGGAAAGCCTCTTCCAATGCCTGTTGATTTTTAAGAGACTTTCATTAGACTATTCTTAATATCAAGGAGTCACATTTTGAAGTGAAATTCCTTGAGCTCCTTCATGATCATAGATAATGCTGTATTTGGTCTGGAATTGGAAGCATAGGCAGAATTAAGTGAATATAGAGGAAAGAGCAGAAGGGAAGCAGAAGGGTACATAGTATTCAAATTTTTGTCATAGACATTAGTCCAGAATGACTGAATCTTGAAGCCTGGGAATGAGGAAGTCTAAGAAAGGCAAATCTTAAAAAGAATTTTAATCAGACTATGAAAGGCTTTGTATCTGGGCTACAGAGTTTGCATATAATTTCATAGTCAGTTTTTAAATACAATTTTTTTTTAAAGACAGAGTCTTATTTTATCACCCTTGGCAGAGTGCTATGACGTTACAGCTCACAGCAACCTCCAACTCCTGGGCTTAAGCAATTCTCTTGACTCAGCCTCCCAAGTAGCTGGAACCTCAGGCACCTGCCAGAATGCCTAGCTATTTTTTTTTGTTGCAGTTTGACTGGGGCCGGGTTTGAACCTGCCACCCTCAGTATATGGGGCCAGTGCCCTACTCACTGAGCCACAGGTGCCACCATAAATATATAATTTTTAAAGGACAGAAAAAGTGAAGTCATATTAAGGATTTAGAAAAGTATTAGCCAAAGGAAACTTATTTAAACACTTATTCTTAGGATATTGGTAAGTATTATATGGAAAAATAATTTTAAATAAATTTGAAACACATTAGGTTAAATAAAGTTAAACAGTTTTGTTTGCAGTAACCTAAATAGCCTTGAATATGCCAATATGGATTATAAAACTCAAAGAGATAGATGTAATACGCTACCTTTCCCAAATACTTTTGGCCACAGAAAATTATGGTACTTTAAAAAGGACTAATAGTTAGTTCCTTGCACACAGTTTACTGGAAAGTGTGTTTCAGGAAAACAGTACTTGAGAGAGATGTATTGGACTGAGATGTATTGGACTGAAGGAATGAAAAGAAGGAGAAAGAAATAGAAAGTTGGTAGGATAATCACCATGGGAGGTAGAAGGTTGTGAACTGGGATTGTAGCAATATTATGGAATAAAGACTTTGAGAGGTAGAATTGCATGATTTGTCAATGAATTCGTTAGTGTTTGAGGGGTGGGGTTCAGAAGTTATTAAAAGAAAAGAGTAGAAAAGTTTAATTCCTTGGAGAATGAAAAGATGGTGATACCCTCTGAGATACAGATGTGAATTTGAGGAGGAAATGAATTTGAGAGGCTCATGAAAAATAAATTCTGCTTAATTTCTAAATATGTAGGTATCTTTCTGTTGATATGGTTTAGTTTCTGTTGATATGGCCAGAAACTATATTTTGTGTTTCAAAATTTTAATTTATTGACATTTAATAAATCCCAAAGTATAGTTTTTCAAGGTTATTGTGTCATGTGACTAGAAAATAATGTATATTCTTCTTTTGGGTGAAAGACCCCATTATGTCAATTTGACTAAGTTGGTGGATAGTGTTGTTCAAGTCTTCCTGTCTTTATAGATTTTCTGTTGACTTGTTCCATCAATCACTAAGAGAAGAGCATGGAACTATCTAAATAAAATTGTACATTTGCTTTGTTCTTTAATTTCTTTTGGTTTTATGTATTTTGAAGCCTTGCTGTTGGGTGCAGTCACATTTATAGTTGTTATGCTTTTATGAAATTTTCCTATATATGTCTTAATATTCCTTGTGTTAAAGTATAGTTTGTCTGGTATTATAGCCACACTAATTGTCTTTTAATTAGTGTCTGTGTGGTATATCTTTTCTTTTTATTTATTTATTTATTTTATTTTATTTTTTTTATTGAATCATAGCTGTGTACATTAGTTCAACCATGGGGTACAGTGTGGGGGCTTCACATGCAATCTGAGATATTTTTAACAACCTGATTGACATAACATTCATGATATTTTCTCGTGTACTATATGAAAAAATTTTTGATCCGTATTTAGAAGTTTTCTCCTGACCCTTCGAATATGTACCACACATGTGATCTCACCCTTTGTCCCATCTCCCCCCACCCTCTCCCTCCCCTTCCCTCCCTCTCCCCTTTTCCTGTGTAATAAATGGGTTGTAGCCTTCACTTGAATGATAAAGAATTTGTCTCATATTAGGGGTGTATACTGACTGGATACAGAAACTTAAACCAGATATCTGTTGTATACAAGAATCACACCTTATCTTAAAAGATAAATCTAGACTCAAGGTGAAGGGATGGACATCCATATTTCAGGCAAATGGAAAACAGAAAAAAGCTGGTGTTG